>JAJPUD010005774.1:58071-122019 GCA_023553655.1 Myrmecobius fasciatus
AACTGTTTTCTTTTACAGCATGACTTTTATGGAAATGTTCTATATAACTTCATGTGGGTCTTCTCAATGGGGGGTGTAGAGAGGAAAAGGGAGAATCTGGAACTCAAAAATTTAAAAAGAAATGTAAAAAAATGTTTCACATGTAACTGGGGAAAATAAAAATATTAAGATTTTAGAAAAGAAAATTTCACAATACTGGTGAAAGTAAATGCAAGGTATCCAAATTAAACTAAGAATTGTCAGTGGCAGCAGCTGTGGGGAAAATCTGAAGCAGAGGGAATTGAGAAGATGGAGAGTGATAGCAGCAGAGACAGTACTAACAACTATGTCAAAGTCAAAACTGGAATCACATCAAAATTATGACAACTATTTGAATCAAGGATATGGCAACCAGGGATATCACTAGGGCAAGGGGGTAGAGCAAATTCAAATTCCTCTTATGGTTTTATTGCTATGGACTGACTAGCAGCAGTCACAGTCAGAGCAGTATAGAAAGATTTCCAATACTTGATTGTGTTATCAGAATAATAATAAATAACACTAAGACATTTCTATGGGATATGCAACAACAGACTCAGTATATAGAGGTAATACAAATATTTTATTCAGAACTGCATGGGCATTAAATGAACATTAAAATTAACTGTGCAAACTTTGTAAGGCTTATTCAGTGGGCATTTTATTTAAAACTGATAAAGGTCTTTCATATTGAAGATCTGCAGATTTCACACTATCTTAGTATATGATATACAAACATAAATCTTAAAAAAAAATTAATAAATGATTTAATAGATTAAATAACAATGGTTTCATAGACCAGCTAAAAGCCTAGCTCAGCTTCTTTGGTTCAGGGATAGCCTTTGCAACTTTCCAGCTAAAACAGATGACAATAACTCCTTTTTGACTTTTTAATTTTATATTTTGTATCTATATTATAAAGTAGCAGTCATCAAAACCATTTGGTACTGGCTAAGAAATGGAGTAGTTGATCAGTAGAATAGGATAGGACCACAGGACAAAATAGGCAATAACTATAGCAGTCTAGTGTTTGATAAACCCAAAGACCCCAGCTTTTGGGATAAGAACACACTATCTGACAAAAACTGCTGGGAAAATTGTAAACTAGTATGGAAGAAATTAGGGCTTAACCCACATCTAACACCACATACCAAGATAAAATCGAAAGGGGTTCATGATTTAGACAAAGATTTTTATTATAAGGAAATTAGAGGAACATAGGATAGTTTACCTCTCAGACCTATGGGGAAGGAAGGAATTTGTGTCCAGAGAAGAACTGGAACTCTTAATTGAACAACACATAGGTAATTTCGATTATATTAAGTTAAAAAGTTTTATTCAAACAAAACTAATGCGGACAAGATTAGGAAGGAAGCAATAAATTGGGAAATCATCTTCACAATAAAGATCTCATTTCTAAAATATATAGAGAATTGACTCATTTATAAGAATTCAAGCCACTCTCCAATTGATAAATGGTCAAAGGATATGGACAATTTTCAGATGATGAAATTAAAGTTATTTCTAGTCATATAAAAAGGTGCTCCAAATCTCTATTGATCAGAGAAATGCAAATTAAGACAATTCAGTTACCATTTCACACGTGTCAGATTGGCTAAGATGACAGGAAAAGATAATGACGAATGTTGGAGGGGATATGGGAAAACCGGGACAGTGATTCACAGTTGGTGGAACTGTGAATGGATCCAACCATTCTGGAGAGCAATTTGGAGCTATGCTCAAAAAGTTATCAAACTGTGCATACCCTTTGACCCAGCAGTGTTTCTATTGGGCTTATATCCCAAAGAGATCTTAAAGGAAGGAAAGGGACTTACATATGCAAAAATGTTTGTGGCAGCCCTTTTTGTAGTGGCTAGAAACTGGAAACTGAATGGATGCCCATCAATTGGAGAATGGCTGAACAAATTATGGTATATGAATGTTATGGAATATTATTGCTCTGTAAGAAACGACCAGCAGGATGATTTCAGAGAGGCCTGGAGAGACTTGCATAAACTGATGCTGAGTGAAATGAGCAGAACCAGGAGATCATTGTACACAGCAACAATAAGATTATACAATGATCTACTCTGATAGACATAGTTCTCTCCAACAACGAGATGTCTCAAACCAGTTCCAGCTGTTCAGTGATGAACAAAGCCATATATACCCAGGGAGAGGTCTGTAGAATCTGAGTCTGGACCACAACATAGCATGTTCACACTCTCTATTGATGCTTGCTTGCATTAAGTTTTCCTTCTCAGGTTTTTTGTTTTGTTTTGTTTTCCCTTTCCTGTACAGCAAGATAACTGTATAAATATGTATACACATATTCGATCTGTCAAATATTTAAATGTAATTAACATGGGGGAGGGGGTGGGCGGTAGGAAGGAAAAATTTGTAACAGAAAGCTTTTGCAAGGGTCAATGTTGAAAAATTACCTATGCATATGTTTTACAAATAAAAAGCTTTAACAAAAAAAAATTATATTTTGTGTGATCTATTTCTGGAAATGAAATCATTAATTTTACTACATTTTTGGTACCTTTTGGGAATCTACTATACTGTTAAGTTATTTTATGTGTCCTGATTACCATGAATGGATAGTGTTCTGATTACCATGAACGGATATTAAGCTTTTCTAGTTTTTGAAAAAAAATTTTGAATGCACCCTCCCACTGCAAAAAAAAAAGCACTTTTCAAGTGTATTCTACAGATTACCACTTCATAAAACAAGTAATGACACCCTTTGTTGTGCCAGTTATGTCCAATTCTTCATGACCTTATTTGGAGTTTTTTTGACAAAGATACTGAAATACTTTGCCATTTTCATTTTCTGCTTATTTTATAAATGAGGAAAGTGAAAAAAATGTGACTGAAGCCAGATTTGAAATCACAAACATGAGTCTAACTCCAGGCCCAGCACTCTCTATTATATCACTTAAGTTGTCTCATAATTTTCATTATATTTTCACTCCAAGATGAAATATCCACTCACAACACTCTCAAGATATTAATAAGCCTTTGAAATTGTTTCTCATTTATTAAAAAAAGAGCAACTCACTATTTATATAAGTATATTGTAGTAGCAAAGAAATGGAAATGAAGTAGATGCATTTCAATTGGGGAATGGCTAAAAACAAATTGTGCTATATGAATGTAATGAAGAAATGATAAATATGCCGTAATAGATGATGAATAGAGAGAACTGTAAGAAGACTTACATGACCTAATGCAAAGTACAACACAGCAACATATAAAGACAAATCATTCTGAAAGACTTAACACTGATCAACTCATTGACTAACCACATGCTATCCACCTAATGAGTCAAGAAAAAGTATAAGTATATAATAAATTCAAGATGTAACTTTCAAAGATATTCTTTTTTTCTGTTTTTCATTCTGACCTTTCTTATGCTTTCTTTCATACTTTTTTTTTTTTAATGCTGCAATAGTTAAGCATCTGAGTGGAAGGTTCCACAGAAATGTTCATTACTCAGATATGAAATTATTACCAAAAGTTACCTCTTTATACTATAGGCCTCAGGGTAGGGCCTGCCTTATAGTTTAGAAAACTGTCATTAACGATAGAAAACATCCAAAAATAATAGAATTGTGACTTACTTTAAGGGGTCTTCTTGATCGCTGTCTATACTATCAGCTTCACTATCAGGATCACCTCTCCAGGTCTGATCCACAGTCACAGGCTCCTGATCCCCATCACTCCAACTGTCTTCATCTGAGACAAGAAAGGAAATGTAGTCATTAAAATTTCACCCTTCTGTAATTCCATTACAACTGTAATACCAAAAGGTCTAAATGCTTTTAACAACAACTTAATTTCATAAAACACAAAGATCTTCTTTAGAATTTTGATATTCTTAAATATTTTAGAACTGAGTGAGTAAAAAAACATCAAAAATATATCACAAATCACAAACATGAATATAACTCTATTACACCACTTAAGCTGTCTCATAATTTTTATCATATTTTCACTCCAAGATAGATGAGATCATGAAATATCCACTAACACTCTCAAGATATTAATAAGCCTTTAATAGCGTATCATGTAAGGGATTCAAGGGAGTCAACCACTTTCTGAAAAGGTCAGGAAAACCAACTTCCTAAGCAATGTTGTCTCCTGAACTGACCATTTTTTTTTTTTTTAAACAAAACCAGTAAAGCATTAAAAAATTACTCCTTTATAGGGGCAGCTAGGTGGCGCAGTGGATAGAGCACCAGCCCTGAAGTCAGGAGGACCTGAGTTCGGATCTGGTCTCAGACACATAACAGCTGTGTGACCCTGGGCAAGTCACTTGGCCCCAATTGCCTCAGCAAAAAAAAAAAAAAAAAAAATTACTCCTTTATAGAGGGAAAGGGACCCACATGTGCAAGAATGTTTGTGGCAGCCCTTTTTGTAGTGGCTAGAAACTGGAAACTGAATGGATGCCCATCAATTGGAGAGTGGCTGAATAAATTATGGTATATGATGTCATGGAATATTATTGTTCTGTAAGAAACGACCAGCAGGATGATTTCAGAGAGGCCTGGAGAGGCTTGAATGAACTGATGCTGAGTGAAATGATCAGAACCAGGAGATCAATATACACAGCAACAACAATATTATATGATGATCAATTCTGATGGACATGGCTCTCTTCAACAATGAAATGTCTCAAACCAGTTCCAATTATTCAGTGAAGAAAGCCATATACACCCAGAGAAAGGGATATGAAATGTGGACCACAACATATCATTTCCATGATATCTATCGATGTTTGCTTGCATTGGGTTTCCTTTCTCAGATATTTTTTGTTCATGTAGATACGATTATTCTTGCACAGCAAGATAAGTATAGAAATATGTATACATATATTTGACTTGTCAAGTATTTTAATATGATTAACATGTAGTGGGCTTCCTGCCATCTGGGGGAGGGGTGGGGACTAGGGGGGAAAATTTGTGACAGAAAGCTTTGTAAGGGTCAATGTTGAATAACTACCCATACATGTTATGCAAATAAAAAGCTTTAATAAAAAAAATAAAAAAAATAAAACGTAGCCTGCTTCAATTGGTGTTACAATTACCAAAAAAAAAAAAAGTTACTCCTTTATCAGTTTAATGGAACAGAAATGAAAGAAAATAAGTTTAACAACATGTCTCTTTAAATTCAAAACTTCTCAATCAATAATCTTTGATTAATCTTTGAATTCTTACCAAATATTTACTAGCCTATGTGCAAGATACTAACTAATAGTATGAGCTCTATTTTTTCACTCTTAATGACCACAGACAGTAAAAGGAAGACCCTTACCCAGAATTCGGCTAGCTTCATTGCGACTACTCTCTGGAGTTTGGGAACACAGTTCCGTCTTAGCATATGAACTCAATTGGCACAAAAGTGTTTCACCCATGAGTCCAGCATTGTTTTTCTTCATCTGAGCATGAAGTGCCAGGGCATTCTTACGGGCATGTTCTGCACAGAAGGACACACTGAAAAGATAAGACAACAAGGGAGAAAAAGTTATCTCTATACCTTCCAAAAGTTTCAGATTTAAGTCCTTGAAAATCATAATCCTTAAACAACTTACTATTTGACAAAACCTACTGGAAAAATTAGTTAACAGCACAGCAGAAACTACACCATGTACCAAGAGAAGGTCAAAACAAGCACATGATTTAAACATAAAGGGTGATCCTTTAAGCAAATTAGGAGGGCAAGGATATATAGTTTGTCAGATCTATTAAGGAAGAATTTATGACCAAACGAGATAAAGAGAACTGCGAGATATAAAATGGTTAATTTTTATTATGTAAAACCAATGCAACCAATATTAGAACAAAAAGCAAAAAGCTGGGAAACAATTTTTTCAGCAAGTATCTCTGATAAAGATTTCATTTCTCAAATATTTAGAAAACTGAGTCAAATTTATAAGGACAAAAGTCATTCCCTAATTAATAAGCAGACAAAGGATATGAACATGCCCTTTTCAAAAGAGAAAATCAAAGCTATCCATAATCATATTAAAAAATGGTCTAAATCACTATTAAAGATAGAAATTATAACAACTCTGAGGTAGCACCTATCAGATTGGCTAATATCATAGAAAAAGACATTGACAAATGTCGAGGAAAGAGAGGATGTTGTGGGAAAACTGGGACACTAATGTACTGCTAGCGAAATTGTAAACAGATCCACACATTATGTAGAACAATTTGGAACTATGCCAAAAGGGCTACAAAACTATCCATAACCTTTGATCTCACAATACCATTACCAAGTCCGTATCCCAAAGAAATTGGAAACAAGACGTCTGAACGTATTTGTACACAAGTATTAATAGCAGCTTTTTTTTTTTTGTGGTGACCAGGAAGTAGACACTGAGAAGACGCCCATTAGTGGAGGATGGCTGAAGAATTTATGGCATGTGATGGTAATGAAATACTTTTGTGCTATAAACAATGACAAAAAAGGTGATTTCAGAAAAACTTTCACAAACTGACACAAAGTAAGCAGAAGTAGGAGAACATTGTACACAGTCACAGCAATGTTGTACAATGATCAATTGTGAATGATTAAACTATTCTCAACAATACAACGATCTAAGACATTTCGAAAGCACTCATGATGAAAAATGCTATCCACATCCAGAGAAAGAATTAATGGAGTCTGAATGCAGATTGAAGTATGCCATTTTCCCACTTTTTTTTTTTTCATGATTTTTTTTTTTTGGTCTTATTTTACAAGAGGGCTAATATGGAAATGCTTTGTACATGTATAACACGTAAACTGCTTACCTTCTCAGGGTAGGATGAGGAGGGAGGAAGAGAATGTAGAACTCAATATTTTTTAAAATGACTATTAGAAATGTTAGAAATCAAAGCTATCTACAATCATATAAAAAATGTTTTAAATCACTATTAGAGATACAAATTGAAACAATTCTGATCGCACACTTATCAGAATGGCTAATATGATAGAAAAGGAAATTGATTAATGGAAGGGGAGGAAATGTGGGAAAACTGGGACACTGATGCACTGTTGGTGAACTCGTGAACAGATTTAACTATTCTTTAAACAATTTGGAAATATGCCCAGGGCTGTAAAACTGTTTATAACCTTTGATCTGGTAATACCATTTTAAAATCTATACACCAAAGAGATTTTTAAAAGGGGTTAGAACAGGGGAAGTATAACGAGAGGAACCTATCTTCACACAAAGTATTTATAAAAGATTTCTGTGGTGTCCAAGAATTGAATGTTAGGGGGCAACTAGATGGTGCAATGGATAGAATATCAGCCCTGAACTCAGGAGGACATTAACTTCAAATCCAGTCTCATACACTTTACAAATCCTAGTTGTATGACTTTGAGCAAGTCACTTTAACTCAATTGCCTCACCAAAAAAAAAAAAAAAAAGAGCCAGAAAAGTGAAGCATTAGTTAGCATTAACCAACACTTAACATGGATTTCAAGATAAGGTCAAAATGGGTTCATGATTTAGATATAAAGGGTGACACTATATAGATATAAAGGGTGACTCTGTGATCTGTGGAGAAAGGAGGAAGTTAAAAGCCAAAGGACTACAGAACATTAGGAAATGCAAAATGGATTACTTATGATTATAATATAAACAAAATATTATATAAACCAAAGCAATGCAGCCAAGATTAGCAAATATTTGGGGGAAAATTTTACATCCAGTGTTTCTAGGAAAGGCCTCTATTTTTTTTTATTAAAGCTTTTTATTTGCAAAACATTTGCATGGGTAATTTTTCAATATTGACCCTTGCAAAGCTTTGTGTTACAAATTTTTCCCTCCTTCAGATGGCAGAAAGTCTAATACACGTTAATTATGTTAAAATACATGACAAATCAAATATATGTATACATATTTAGTTATCTTGCTGTACAAGAAAAATCGAATCTACAAGAGAAAAAAAAAAAAAAACATGAGAAGGAAAACATAATGTAAGCAAACATCAATAGAGAGCGTGAAAATTCTATGTTGTGGTCCAGACTCAGATCCCACAGGCCTCTCCCTGGGTCTTGGCTGTCTTCATCACTGAACAACTGGAAGTGGTTTGAAACATCTCATGTTGAATAGAAAGTCTATCAGAATTGATCATCATATACTCTTCTTGTTGCTGTGTATTGCTGATTCTGCTCATTTCACTTAGCATTAGTTCTTCAAGTCTCCTCAGGCCTCTCTGAAATCGTCCTGCTGGTCATTTCTTACAGAAAAATAATATTCCATAACATTCATATACCATAATTTATTCAGCCACTCTCCAATTAATGAAAAATTAATCCATTCAGTTTCTAGCCACTACAAAAAGGGCTGCCTCAAACATTTTTGCACATGTGGGGACTCTTTCCTTCCTTTAAGATCTCTTTGGGATATAGGCCGAATAGAAACATTGCTAGGTCAAAGGGTATGCAGTTTGATAGCTTTTTGAGCATAGTTCCAAATTGCTCTCCAGAATGGTTGGATCCATTCACAGTTCCACCAACAGTGAATAACTGTCCCAATTTTCCCATATCCCCTCCAATCGTCATTATCTTTTCCTGTCATTTTAGCCAATCTGACAGGTGTAGTGGTATCTCAGATTTGTCTTAATTTGCATTTCTCTTATCAATAGTGATTTGGAGCACCTTTGTATATGACTAGAAATAGTTTTAATTTCATCATCTGAAAATTGTCCGTTCATATACTTTGATCATTTATCGAATGGAGAGTGGCTTGAATTCTTATAAATGAGTCAATTCTCTACATTTTAGAAATGAGACCTTTATCAGAACCCTTAAATGTAAAGATGATTTCCCAATTTATTGCTTCCCTAATTTTGTCCACATTCGTTGTTTGCACAAAAACTTTTTAACTTAATATAATCAAAATTATCTATCTGGGGCAGCTAGGTGGTGCAGTGGACAGAGCAGCCCTGAAATCAGGAGGACCCGAATTCAAATGTGACTCAGACACTTAACACTTCCTAGCTGTGTGACCCTGGGCAAGTCATTTAACCCCAATTGCCTCAGCAAAATATAGATAGATAGATCTGGTGTTCAATTAAGAGTTCCAGTTCTTTGGGCACAAATTAAAGGCCTCATTTCTAAAATATAGAGAGAACAATCAAATTTATAATCCAAATTGTTGTTGATAGTCAAAGGTTATGAACACAATTTTCAGATGAAAGAATTAAAGTCATTTCTAGTCAACTGAAAAAATACTCTGAATCACTATTGATTAGAGAAATATAAATTAAGACAACTCTGAGGTACCACTTCACACCTATCCAATTGGCTAAGATGACAGGAAAAGATAATAAATGTTGGGGGGGATGTGGGAAAACTGAGACACTAATAGACTGTTGGTGAAGTTGTGAACTGATTCGACCATTTTGGAGAGCAATACTGAAGTATGCTGAAAGGACTATCAAACTATGCATACCCTTTGATCCAGGAGTGTTTCTTACTGGGTCTGTATCCCAAAAAGATCATAAAAGAAGGGAAAGGATGCATATGTGCAAAAATGCTTGTGGCAGCCCTTTTTGTAGTGGCAAGAAACTGGAAACTGAGTGGATGCCTATCAATTAGAGAATGACTAAACAAATTACAGTATGTGAATGTAACGGAATATTACTGCTCTGTAACAAATGATGAGCAGCAAAAAGTTATCAAACTGTGCATACCATTTGACCCAGTAGTGTTTCTACTGGGCCTATATCCCAAAGAAATTTTAAAGGAGGGAAAGGGCCCCGCATGTGCAAAAATGTTTGTGGCAGCCCTTTTTGTAGTGGCTAGAAATTGGAAACTGAAAGGATGCCCATCAATTGGAGAATGGCTGAATAAATTATGGTATATGAATGTTATGGAATATTATTGTTCTGTAAGAAACGACCAGCAGGATGATTTCAGAGAGGCCTCCTGGAGAGACTTGCATGAACTGATGCTGAGTGAGATGAGCAGAAGCAGGAGAACATTATACACAGCAACAAGACTATACGATGATCAATTCTGATGGATATGGCTCACTTCAAGAATGATGTGATTCATTGCATGGACTGATGGTGAGTGAAGTGAGCAGAACCAGGAGATCGTTGTACATGGCAACAACAATACTATATGAGGATCAGTTCTAATGGACATGACTCTCTTCAACAATGAAAAGCTTCAAACCAGTTCCAATTGTTTGGTGAAGAGAGCCATATACACCCAGAGAGGGATGTGAAATGTGGACCACAACATAACATTTTCATGTTCTCTATTGATGTTTGCTTGCATCGTATTTCCTTTATCGGATTATTCTTTCTTATAGATACGATTTCTCCTGCACAAAAATGATGTGTGGAAATAAGTATACATATATTCGATTTCTTAAGTAGTCTAACATAATTAACATGTAGTGGATATCCTGCCATCTAGGGGAGGGGTGGGGAGTAGGGGGGAAAAATTTGTAACAGAAAGCTTTGTAAGGGTTAATGTTGAGGAACTACCCATACATATGTTTTGCAAATAAAAAGTATTAATATTAAAAAAAAAAAACCAATGATGTGATTCAAACTAGTTCCTATTGTTCAGCGATGAAGATAGTCATATACATCCAGAGAAAGGCCTGAGGGAACTGAGCGTAGACTACAACATAACATTTTAACACTTTCTGTGAATATTTCCATGCAATTTGTTTTCCTTCTTAGATTTTTTTTTTCTTCTCTTTCTAGATCTGATGTTTCTTGTGCAGTAAGATAACTGTGTAGATATGTATACATATATTGGATTTGTCATATAATTTATCATATTTAGCATGTATTAGATTACCTGTCATCTAGAGGTGGGGGGTGGGGGGAAAGAGGGGAAAAGCTTGGAACAAAAAAAAAAAAAAAAAAGTTTTTGCAAAGGTCAATGTAGAAAACTCACTCATATGTTTTGTAAATAAAAAGCTTTTAATAATTTTTTTTTTAAAATGATGAGCAGGCTGATTTCAGAGAAGCCTGGAGAGACTGACATGAACTGATACTAAGTGAAGTGAGTAGAACCAAGGGAACATTGTACACAGCAACTAGATTATGTGATGATCCAACTGTGATGGATCTGGCTTTTTCCAACAATGAGATGTTCCAATAATGCAATTTCTTTTTTCTTTTTAATTGAACTTTTTTTATTTTCAAAACATAAGTAAGGTACCCTTTGACCCGGCAGTTTCTACTGGGCCTATATCCCAAAGAGATCTTATAGGAGGAAAAGGGACCCACGTGAGCAAAAATGTTTGTGGCTGCCCTTTTTGTAGTGGTAAGAAACTGGTAACTGAGTGGATGCCCATCAATTGGAGAATGGCTGAATGAATTATGGTATATGAATGTCATGGAATATTATTGTTCTATAAGAAACGACTAGCAGGATGATTTCAAAGAAACCTGGAGAGACTTACATGAACTGATGCTAAGTGAAATGAGCAGAACCAGATCATTATACACAGCAACAAGACTATATGATGATCAATTCTGATGGACATGGTTCTCTTCAACAATGAGGTGATTCAAGCCAGTTCCTATTGTTCAGTGATGAAGACAGTCATATACATCCAGAGAGAAGCCTGTGGGACCTGAGTGTGGACCACATTTTAATGCTTTCCATAAATATTTGCTTACTTTTTGTTTTCCTTCTTAGGTTTTTTTTTCCCTCTTTCTAGATCTGATTTTTCTTGTGAAGTAAGATAACTATAGATATGTATACATATATTGAATTTGTCGTATAATTTAACATATTTAACATGTATTGGACTACCTGTCATCTAGGGGTTGGGATAGGGGAAGGAGAAAAATTTGAAACAAAAAAAAAAAAGTTTTTTTTTCTTTGTAAAGGTCAATGTAGAAAAATCACTCATGTTCTGTAAATAAAAAGCTTTAATTTAAAAAAAAAACATATGCAAGGATAATTTTTTCAACATTGACCCTTGAAAAACTTGAGGTTCCATTTTTCCCTCCCTTCCTCCCACTCTCCCCCCCTAGATTACATGTAATCTAATTTATGTTAAAAATGGTAAAAATATATGGAAGAAATTAGGGCTTGGCCCACACCTAACACCACATACCAAGATAAGCTCTAAATGGGTTCATGATTTAGACATAAAAAATGATATTATAAGCAAATTAGAGGAACACAGGATAGTTTACCTTTCAGACATATGGAGAAGGAATTTGTGTCCAAAGAAGTACTGGAATTCTTAACTGAATGCCAGATAGATAATTTTGATTATATTAAAAGGTTTTTGTACAAACAAAATGCACACAAGATGAGGAGGGGAAGCAATAAATTGGGAAATCATCTTCACGTTTAAGGGTTCTGACAAAGGCCTCATTTCTAAAATATATAGAGAATTGACTCATATTTATAAGAATTCAAGCCATTCTCCAATTGATAGTCAAAAGATATGAACAGACAATTTTCAGATGATGAAATTAAAACCATTTCTAGTCATATGAAAAGGTGCTCTAAATCTCTATTGATCAGAGAAATGCAAATTAAGACAACTCTTGAGATACTACTACACACTACACACCTGTCAGATTGGCTAAAATGACAGGAAAAGATAATTGCAAATGTTGGAGGGGATGTGGGAAAACTGGGACACTGATACACTGTTGGTAAAACTGTGAATGGATCCAACCATTCTGGAGAGCAATCTGGAGCTATGCTCAAAAAGCTATCAAACTGTGCATACCCTTTGACCCAGCAGTGTTTCTATTGGGCCTATATCCGAAAGAGATCTTAAAGGAAGGAAAGGGACCCACATGTGCAAAAATGTTTGTGGCAGCCCTTTTTGTAGGGGCTAGAAACTGAATGGATGCCCATCAATTGGAGAGTGGCTGAATAAATTATGGTATATGAATATCATGGAATATTGTTTTATAAGAAACAGTCAGCAGGATGATTTCAGAGAGGCCTGGGGAGACTTGCATGAACTGATGCTGAGTGAAATGAGCAGAACCAGGAGATCATTATACACGGCAACAAGACTATATGATGACCAATTCTGATGGACATGGCTCTCTTCAATAATGAGATGTTTCAAACCAGTTCCAGTTCAGTGATGAGAGCTATGTGCACCTAGGGAGAGTCCTGGGGGATCTGAGAGTGGTCCACAACATAGCATTTTCATGCTCTCTATTGATGTTTGCTTGTATTATGTTTCCCTTCTCAGATTTTCTTTTCTTGTAAATCCGACTTTTCTTGTACAGCAAGATAACTGTATAGATATGTATACACATATTCGATTTATCAAGTATTTTAACATAATTAACATGTATTAGACTTCTTGCCATCTAGGGGAGGGGGTGGGGGACAGGAGGGAAAAATTTATAACAAAGCTTTGCAAGGGTCAATGTTGAAAAATTACCCATGCACATGTTTTGCAAATAAAAAGCTTTAATTAAAAAAAAAAAAAAAAAGGTAAAAATAGGTGTCGCTAGGTGGCGCAGTGGATAGACCACCAGCCCTGAAGTCAGGAAGAGCTGAGTTCAAATTTGACCTCAGATGCTTAACACTTCCTAGCTGTGTGACTTTGGGTAAGTCACTTAACCCCAATTGCCTCAGCCCCCCCCCCAAAAAAGGTAAAAATATGTTAAATCTGGGCCAGCAAGGTTGTACAGTGTATAGAACACCAGCCCTGAAGTCAGGAGGACCCGAGTTCAAATCTGGTCTCAGGCACTTAACACTTCCTAGCTGTGTAACCCCAATTGTCTCCACAGAAAAAAAAAACAAAAAGACAAAAACAGAAGTTGAATTCAATATATGTACACATATTTATACAACTATCTTGCTGCATAAGAAAAATCTGATCCAAAAGTTTAAAAAAAGAAGAAGAAAATTCAAGCAAATCACAATAAAGAGTGAAAATGCTATGTTATAATCCACCCTCAGTTCCCACAGTTTTCTCTCTAGGTGTAAATGGCTCTGCATCATCGTAAGGTCATTGAAACAGGCCTGAATCATTTCATTGTTGAAAACAGCCACATCCATCAGAATTGATCATAGTATAATCTTGTTGTCCTGTACAATGATCTCCTAGTTATGCTTCAATGCAATTTCAATAGACTTGTGATGGAAAGAGCCATACACATCCAGATAGAGAACTATGGAGACTGAAAGTAAATCAGCATAATATTTTCACCTTTGTTACTGTTGCTTGCTTGCTTGCTTTTTCTTTCTAGTGTTTTTTTATCCCTTTTGATCAGACTTTTCTTGTGCAATGTGATGAATATGGAGACATGTTTAGAAGAATTGAATATTTTATTTTTTTATTTAATTTTAATTTAATTTAACCTATATTGAATTGCTTATTTTCTTGGGGAAAGGGAGGGTTTTACTTCAGAAATTTTTCCCCCATTTCTTGCTCCATTTCTTCTGGGTATAGATATCCTTGTGGAAAATCCATTTTTTTCTTTGAGTCTTTGCATGCAATTTCTGATTTACATTGTTTTTGGTAGTTCTCTAGATCTTACAGCATAATTTTCATGCTGGTCAGTTCCTTCTTTGATTTAGTCAGCACTCTAGTTCCCAACTTGGGGTTTTGTCCCAGCGCCAGATTTTGATCCCTGCTAAACTTTTGTTGAGGCTGGCCCTCAACTTAGGTCAAAAATGGACTCTAGTTATTAGAGTGGGGTTTCTCATTGATTTTTTTTTTTCCTAAGGAAATTGGGGTTAAGTGACTTGTCCAGGGTCCCACAGCTAGGAAGTGTTAAGTATCCCAGGTGCTCCTGATTTCAAGGCTGGTGCTCTATCCACTTCACTACCTAACTGCCCCTCTCACTGATTTTTGATATTCTAAAGCACGTCTTCTTAAACTTTTTCTACTCACAGGACCCCTTTTTGCTTGAGAAACTTGTACAAGACAAATAATATATTTATAATAAGTATAAATAGATATACAAATCAAACATTTACTGTTAAATCATGGGAGCAGCTAGATGGAGCAGTGAATAGAACACCAGCCCTAAAGTCAGAAGGACTTGAATTCCAATCTTGACTCAGACATTTAACACTTACTAGCTATGTGACCCTAAGGCAAGTCATTTAATTCCAACTGCTTCAACCAAAAAACAAAACATAACAACACAGAAATAAACCATAATTTTACAATGTCCAGTTAACAAGACCCCATATGGAGTCAAAAACCACAGTTTAAGAAGTTGAATTCTAGTGTTCTGGATCTTAAAGCTTCTCTGGAGTTCTAAAACAGAGTACCAAGAACCTCAGAAGCCCTGGATTCAGAACCCTCCTAATCTGAGCATTAAAATATCCTCTTGCTCTTTCTGAAACAGGATCTAGCCAAAGATGGCCCAAGGGAGCCTGCAGCTATGACTGACACGTCCCCACTCAGAAACCTGCAGAGCTGGGACTAGGAACACAATTAGGAAAAATTCTAGACAAATGATAAATACCACAGAGCCAAGATGTTCAAGATGCAAGTCCAGAAGAAAAGACTAATAACTTCATTACCATCTATAAGGAAAGCCACCAGATTTGCCATACATTTTAGAGGAATTCCTGGAAGAAAAGTAAGAATTTCATAAAAGAACATATAAATGAAATGCAAGGAAAGGAGAATAAATAACATTATAGAAGGTACAAAACTTTATTCAACTAAGAGATGAGATTCTTTGAAAATTACATAAAAGATCAATAATAATGCCAGAACAAAATCAAAAAACTGAAAAAAATTATCAGGACACAAAATATTTCCTATTAAAAATGACCTAGAAAATAAGGCAAGGAGAAAAGAATGAAAAAATCACTGACTACCCTACCTACAAATGTCAAATCTGATCGTCTTTTCTCAAATTTCATTCTTCTTCACATCTTTCTATGAAACATTTGACACTAACAATAGTGAGAGCCAGTATCTCCTGGATACTCTCTCCCTCTGGATTTTGGTCACAATACTAATTCTTTTCTGGTTCTTTTCCTACCTGTCTGAAAATCTAGACTAATCTCCAAAATATTCCTCTTTCCGCCAATGGCACAACCATTCTTTCAATCTCTCAAATTCATAATCTTGGTGATATCTATAACTCTTCAGGCTTCCTCACATAGCCAATCTTATTATTTTTACCTCTTACAACAGCTTTCAAATCTGATCCCATCCCTCTATACGATAATTACTTTATTTCAAGCCCTCATTATCTCTCACCTGGACTATTGCAAAAGCTTCCTAGTTCTCTGCCTCTACCTTTTCCCCAATCTGATCTATACTCCCTATTGCTGCCAAAGTGCTTATCCTAAATAAGTTACCACTAGCTCTCTACACCCCCTAAGATAAAAATCAAACTATTGTTTAGTTTTTAAAGTCTTTCAAAACATAGTCACAATCTTTCTTTCCACTCACTGCCCTTGCATCAGCTCACTCTATTTGGTCAAGTTAGTTTTTTCTCTATTGCTCACACACAGTATTTCTCCTAACTTTATGCCTCTTCACTGACTATCCTCCTTTCCTAGAATGCACTTTCCTTCTCCCTGGAACTCCTTCAAGACACAGTTCAAGTATGACCTTCTACAAGAAGTCTTATGATCAACTCCAACTGTTATGGTGCCTTCCCCAAATATCTGGAGTTCATTTATATTAAGTTTCTTTATACTTATTTTTATATACTTAAATGAAAGCATAGTGAGGAGGCTCCTCCTGTTTCTTCTTTAAGCTACTATTATAAAATAAGGAGTTAGCTAAATAACCCAGTGGATAGACCACTGCATCTGGAAGTTATTTTCAAATGATTAATGAGTATCTTATTCACCATAAACTAAGAAAAATAATTATAATATTCTATCATCACTGAGAAACAGAAGAACAGAAATAATTTTTTAAAGGAGTATATAATTAAAAGAACATCACTGATTAACAAAGAAAAAAGTCAAATGAGAGTAAAGAACCTAAAGCTGGTTGTGTGGGTTGGCAATGACAAGTTTTAGAAATGTAGCATAGTAGTATTTTTTTTTCTCTTTTTTAAGTATAGCATAGCCAGCTGAACACTGAAAACTTACCCTCATCCCTAGCCCTGGGGTTTTTCAATGGTGTCCAACTCTTAGGGTTTTCTTAGAACTCATTTTACAGATAAGTATATGAAAACAATTGCCCAGGGTCATCTGTAAAGTATTTGACTAGGCCCAGCATTCTGTTCACTCTGCCATCTCACCTGAACTAGGGTAGTGGCCTAAGTAGAGGAGGGAATCAACTCAAGAAATATTATATATCAACAAGAGCTGGCAATTGAACAGATTGGGGGGAATGTTGAAGGAGACCAAAGAGAGCCAGTTAATCAATCAACAAAAATTAACAAGGGTCTGATAATGTGCCAGTCATAGTAATGAAAGGTGGGAAACCTGAGTGAACATAATAATTGACAAATAGTTAACAAAAATAGGGAAGTTAGGAAGAAAGCTGGATTTTAGGGAAATAAGTTGTTTAGGACATTAATCTGATATTCCTCAGTCATTTAGAAATGTCCAGTTGCTAATATAGATTCTAGAGTTCAGAAGAAACAGAAGAGTCATCTGGATTGAAATAATATATCCCTATGAGGCTATCACTGAAAGTGTACAAAAAGAAGAAATAATGATGCAGGACAAAGCCTTGAGGCATCCTTACAGTTTAAGGGTAAGGCACAGAAACCAGCTAGATAAAATAGGAGCAAATGCCAAGAAAGGGCAGTGCTATGAAAACCTAAAAAGTAGTGTCAGTGCTGCCAAAAGGTGAAGTTTAATGAAGACTAAGAAAAGGTCCCAAGATTTAGGGTCCCAGAATATACATGCATATGTAAATGTGCATACTCTCTTCTGAACTAAACTGTGAACTCTATGAAGGAAGGAATTATGTGATTCATTTTTGTATCTCTGATAGCGGCTAATAGAATGGTTTTTACCCATTAATTGAAAGAATGAGAAAAGTCCATTTAAAATATAATTTTACAAGAAGCCTTCTTAGATTGATTCAATTCCACTTGTGTTTCTGTACTTGCTCACATGTTACTTGGCAATTATATTCTCAAATTATACCTATTTGCCACACTAAGATCTTAACAAGAAATAGCACTTCGAATCCCTTCATATCCTATCCAAAGTATATCATTCCTCACACAGTAGATACTCAAATTCTAATTAACTATTATAGAAGTATACTAAAAAGATGAGAGGAAATGATCTTAAATTACACTATGAAAGAATGAGATGAGAATGAAGAGGTATTATTAGAAATAACTCCTAACAACAATGTTTCATTGTGGTATAGAAGTGATTCTGATTTTTTCAAAATAAGTCTTTCAAATTGGAAAAGCTTTGAGGTCACATCCAATAGACCATGTCCAACTAGCCAGTAATCAATAAAAAAGACAAAAATACCATAAAGGTCTTCAGTCCTGCAGGATTCCCTTACATGTCCTATCCACTCTGAAAGGCATGGTTCCAATTTGGGCTGCAATCTCCTATTACAATCTCCTTACCTCAAGTCTCTTCCCATTCCAACCCAATCTCCATTAGGCTGTCCAATTGATTTTTTTTTTTTAATCTGGTCTGACCATTATCACTTTCCCCTTGCCTGGTTAATGAGCTCCAGTGGATCCCTGTTTAACTCCAGAATCAAATAGAAATTTCTCTATTTCACATGTAAAGCATCGATTCATACATAATCAGACTACTTCCTATGTTCCCAAGTTTTTTACTAACCTGATCTACTTACTGTATTTACAAAGTGATGTTCCATCTCCTATCTCTGTGCATTTGCATTCACTGTTACCCATATCTTCAATTCTCTGCCCCCCTCACCTTAGCCTCTTATAGGCTTCCTTTAAAAGACAATGTGCAAGTCCCTGCTTTTTTAGGTTTTCTCAAATACCTCAGGTACTGGTACCTTCCCTTTCTATCTATCATGAACAGTAGATACCTCCCAGATGCCTAGTTATTTAGATGTCATCTTTTCTACTTAAATGTGTACTTCTGAAGGAGAGGAATTAATTTTGCTTCTCTTTGCATCCACAGTATTCAGCAATGTCCTTGGCACAAGGACATTTAATAATGCTTCTTGAATGACTGATGTTAACATTGCTCTGAAAACATCCCTTTAGTTAATTCGACATAAACCCCAGTAAAATTCATGGAACCTCTTCTGAGACATTCAAGAAGACATTTATAACATCATTTCTATGTAACTAACTGCCCTACAATGTTGTTATATCTACTTTGGTGTTTACACAGAACAATACATTAGTTTACATTAAGTCATGGTTGTAATTTTTGTGCCACAGTACTTCTGAACCTTTTCTACTCCTTAAAAAAAAAAAAAAACAATTCAATGATATTTCTTGTTTTGATTATTCTGTAACATACTTGTTTCTTTTCCTTATTAATTACAATTTCAGACAATGCCCCAACCCCACCATGCTAACTAAGCAGAGAATAAAAAGTAGCATCTCTGAAAAAGGACAAAGTAGGTTCTTGTGATTAGAAAAAAATGCTATCATCTCAATGGAATTATGCTATGGGTGAAAGATTGCCAGTAAAGTAATTTTCAAAGATTGCTTTTTAAAAAAAAAAAAAGTGCCAAGTCCCTAAATAATAATTTTTTTAAAATGGCAATAAGACAAACAAAATCAAAAGGTTAATGTTCATCTGAAGATGGTGAAACTATGCAAAAAGGCTTCAAAAATAACTAATCAAAAGAGAAAAAGAATGAACTATATGGATGAATCCATGCAAATCAATTAGGACTTCTGAAAAAAAAAATTTGTCTTGCTATAGATGAAGAACATTATCAATATAGGTATTTCAATTATAACTTCTGAAAAGACAGTCTTGACAGATAATCAGCATTAGCAACATACACAAATAAAATACTATATATATAAAACATTTTGGGCACAATATTTAATTTCATTGCACTCAGGCATCTCATTCATAGTTCCACTATCAACCTGAGGATTGTTCAATCTTCAAAAAAAATACCTAAAATTGTCTCAATAATATGATATTATTTCTTTAATCAGCTTGCCTCCCCTATATGCTACTTCCTAATATAATGGACACGAGTAAAAATGTATCAAGTGAATTACAAAGCCTGAACACAAAAATAAGTAAAATTCAACCCACTCCACTAACTGTAAGATCCTTACCATAAGCTGTTACTGACTCACTAATATATTTACAATAACACTTTTTTGGTTAACAGTTTTTCAAAGTAGTAACTCACATCTTTTTTTGAGGCTAAAAAGTGAATGTTACCTTGATATTAAGAAATGTGGAAAGGAATTTTAGTTCAGAGTTCATTATTAATGTTAAAAATAAAAGAGATATAGTACTCAAAGTCCATTTTGCTTTTACAAAACACTCTTCATCACCTAATAAAATATTCAATAGCTCCACTGTCATTTAGAAAATTACATAATAGTCAATAGCATGCACAACTTCAGCTCATTAGTCTCTCTATACCCCCATGTACCACAATGAAAAAACCACAAGGCTCTTTCCTCAAAACACCATCCTATCCCCCCCCAAAAAAAAGAAAAAAACAAACAAAAAGAAAAGAAAAAAAAAAAAAAAAACTTCACATACCCATCTTTCTTCTCAGGCTTGGGGCCAGCGTTAGGACATCTCTTTCCATTCTTGGTGGATATGTAGCTGCATTGCTTGAAAGGTGCATTCCTGTCTTCAAGGATATGCTTAATGCAAAATTCTTGCCCTTCGAGCCGAGGCTGGGAGCATGGGCGGTGTGTGAAGGAACAAGACTGGGGCTCCTGAGATCTGGGCACTGGGTTGACGCGCCCCCGATTCGATGGCAGGACGTGGATCCGAATTCTGTTCATACCAACACACCTGCGAGAGCAAAGGAGGGAGATGGGGAGACTCCACATTGAGAAGTTGGGGAGCCCAAGGGTCTTTCATTGCCCATCCTCCACTCGCCGCCAAACTCAGACAGGTGTCCACATTCAAATTCCAAGAACCATCCTTTCTCTTTCTCTCCTTGCCTCTCTCTCTCTCCCTCCTTCGTCTCCCTTTGTCTCTACCTCTCTCCGTGTCTGTCTCTACCTCGGTCGGTCTCTCCTTTTCTCCCTCTCTCCCTTACAAAAAAAAAAAAAAAGGCAAAGAAAGTTTCACCTACTCTACCGTCGGCCTACTAAGGGCTCTAGGGTTGAATTCTCCTCTTGCCCCAGGAGTCTCCAAAGAATTCACTGAAAGCTCGGTCTACCCATGGCTTCCCTTTCTCGGGGAGGGGGGGGGGGAGGCCTCCGGAGAGACGCATGCGCCTCGGCTCGGGTCTCCTCCCCAGCCCTCACTCTTCCCACATCCCTTTCATAGGAAAAAGCCAAGGAAGCTCGAGGGTGTGCCCTCTACCTCCACCCTGGCTTATCCTCTCCCGGCGGCGCTAGGCCTTCTAGCGCGGTCTGGCTCCCTTCCCGAGGCTTTGTCCCCCACTCCCCCTGCTACAACCAAACCCAACCCTCCCCCCAATCCAGAGGCCAGCCAGCCCACGGAGACTCCAGCGATCGCCATTTTGACCCAGGGCTCTGAGCGTCCAGAGAATCCTTTTCATGGGGGAGGGGGCAAACAAAGGAGGGGGAAAAAAGTTAAAGCCCTGTCGAAGGCCCCCGCCATTTGGGATCAGTCGCCCGGCCCCCAGTGGAGCCGAAGAGAAAAGACAAAGACGGCAACTGGCCAACAGAAGAGCAAACTGGCCAGAGTCGCCATCTTACCTCAACGGCCTTGCAGATAGTTCTCTTGCGGATCCCCACCTACCTCTAGCTCTACTCACCCCGCCCCCTAGGCACCGATTGGATCCTTAGCTAGATGATATAGCCACACCATTGGCAGAATGCTCACGTCCATCAGACCTGGGAGGATGTTGCGCCGGGAGGAAATGGGTGGGACTAAAGTAGCTGGAATGGATCTTCTTTCGGCATTTAAGAATTGATGGGTGGCGGGAGAGACTAAGAGGATCAAAGATTCGCGGGCTTTTAATAGTCCAGGCGAGGCCTCACCGGATATTAACTAAGTTTGGGACTGCAGCTGCGACTTCCGTTGGAATTTCCCAAAAGAGGGCTGTAGATTGTAACTTTATCTAGGCGCCACTTGAACCTTAATAAAAGTCTGAATGATGTTGGCTGGTTTGATAGTCCATACACTGAACTCCGAAATAGACAGCCTAGTGTAAGACTTGGTGAGCCGGCCTTAAAACCCGGAAGACCTGGGAGCAAGCTGCAGTCTCAATGACGGAATATGATTTTGTGGTCCCCTGATTTTAGGGGGGCTTCTGTTCTAACAATAAGACAGTAAATCCTAGATCTTCTGGTTTTGGAGTCTGCCTTAGGAACTTACCACAATTCCCAATCTAAGAACAACAATCTAATTCCGGAGGCCATTCAATTCATTGATGACATAATTTTGTCAGTGGGAACAAATTCCAGAGCCACTCCTCAGTTCATTGCTAACTGATGATCTGGTTAATGATAATCAAATTCTGAAAATCATCCCTCAATTTATTGCTAACTGATAATCTGGTCAGCAAAAACCAAATCCCGGTGACCACTCTGGACCATTTAGCATGCCAATGATAGAAAGCTGGATAAAGTTGTCCTCTTCCTCTTAGCACTCTGCTAAATACCCTTCTCCTTAATAAACCCTTTGCCACTTAACTCGGAGACTGGATCTGCTACTTCTTTCCCGTTTCCTGCGACCAAACGTTGTTGGGGTGCTTTATACACTGACATATTTGCTTGTGAGCCAGTCACCCAAAGTCACAGTCCTCTAGGCAACCTAGACTTAATAAGCCACAGAAAAAATTTCCTTCCATTTTGGTACTCGGATTTTTTTTTTTTTTAATTCTATTGTGTGTTCTGTAGATCCCAGAACAAATGCTACAGGTCTTAAATAAGATCCATGGACACTCAATGATAGGCTGAATAAACCACAGGGGAAGGTAAAAAACATAAAGAATACAAACTATATTAACAAAGCATAAAGAATGCAAATTTCAATTCTGATGGACATGGTTCTCTTCAACAATGAGGTGATTCAAACCAGTTCCTATTATTCAGCAATGAAGATACTCATATATATCCAGACAGAGCCCTGTGGGAACTGAGTGTAGACCACAACATTGTATTTTAATGCTTTCTGTGAATGTTTGCTTGCATTTTGTTTTCCTTCTTAGATTGTTTTTTTTTTCCTCTTTCTAGATCTGATTTTACTTGTGCAGCAAGATAACTATAGATATGTATACACATATTGGATTTATCATATATTTTAACATATTTAACATGTATTAGACTACTTGTCATGTAGGGGAGAGGGTAGGGGGAAGGAGGGAAAAATTTGGAACAGAAAATTTTGCAAAGGTCAATGTAGAAAAATTACTCATACGTCCTTGTAAAATAAAAAGCTTTTTAAAAAAGAATGCAAACTACATTAATAGCAATTATAAGAGCATTTCTATAGCATGATATATTACCTCATTTGGTTCTCACAATAACCCAGTGAGAGGAGGCACTGTTATTATTTTTATTTTAATAGGCATCAGTGAAAGAAGCTGTCCTGAAGGCAAGACCTTTGCTGGCAAATCTGAATAGTCTTTACCACTTTCAATCTTTTCTACCACTATTGTTGAGTACGATATCCCAACAATGTTAGGGGCCCCAGGTTGGTGTCGAAGGTATAGAGAAAGAATTCACAAACTCAGTTTGTCTCCAAATTAAGGAGCAAAGATTTGTTTTAAGCTGCTAACAGCTAGCAAAGTTCCAAAAGAAGTTAGCAAAGCACCAGAAGCAGGAAGATATATATATATTTTTTTAATCAAAGCTTTTTATTTGCATAACATATGTATGGATAGTTCCTCAACATTGATCTTTACAAAGCATTCCGCTACAATTTTTCCCCCCAGTCCTCTCCCCTCCCCTAGATGGCAGGAAGTCCACTACATATTAATTATATTAAAATACTTGCCAAGTTGAATATATGTATACATATTTCCATATTTATCTTGCTGTGTAAGAACAATCATATCTACATGAACAAAAAATATCTGAGAAAGGAAACCCAATGCAAGCAAACATCGATAGAGATCATGGAAATGATATGTTGTAGCCCACATTTCATATCCCTCTCTCTGGGTGTATATGGCTTTCTTCACTGAACAATTGGAACTGGTTTGAGACATCTCATTGTTGAAGAGAGCCATGTCCATCAGAATTGATCGTTGTATAGTCTTGTTGCCATGTATAATGATCTCTTGGTTCTGCTCATTTCACTCAGCATCAGTTCATGTAAGTCTTTCCAGGCCTCTCTGAAATCCTCCTGTTGGTCATTCCTTACAGAACAATAATATTCCATAATATTCATATACCATAATTTATTCAGCCATTCTCCAATTGATGGGCATCCAGTTTCCAGTTTCTAGCCACTACAAAAAGGGCTGCCACAAACATTCTTGCACATGTGGGTCCCTTTCCCTCCTTTAAAATCTCTTTGGGATATAAGCCCAATAGAAACACTGCTGGGTCAAATGGTATGCACAGTTTGATAACTTTTTGAGTATAGCTCCAAATTGCTGTCCAGAATGGTTGGATCTGTTCAGAGTTCCACCAAAGGAAGATAAATTTTTAACAAAAAATTAGATCAAGTGCTTCATATATTACTAATATTTTTTATGGCTTACAGGTAGAATTGAGAAGTAGTCTTAGAGATGGAATTGAGGAATGGTCTGGTATGTACCTCATATTACCTCAGAAATTTTGTTATTATTGATAAATAGATCAACAATGTTTGTGGAACTACAGCATTCCCAAGGCTAGGTGGCCTGAAGGTTATTGCTATATCCTCCCCAAGATCTACACCACTTCATGCCTTTCTCAAGCAATTGGGACCCAAATTCATTTGGGGTAAAGGGACAAAGGTCTCATCTTCTGAAGCTGCTTCAGGCTAATAAGCAGTGTAGAGCTGTCCCTGCCTAGTGGAGTCCAGACTGAGGAGGGAAGACATAGTGATGGTGGCAGTGGTATCCGGGAGTGCTGAGCCTCAGATAGCTGGTAGTATTCAGGTTGAATAAGTAGTTGGAAGTTTATGACCTGGAGTGAGTTTGCCCTTCTTCTTCATCAAGGATGTTTTCAGTGCTTCCAAGAATCCTGTGAAATAGTAATCTTGAGTCTTTTTTGGACTCACAGGAATATCCAGGAAAATCTGAGGGAGAAGAAGTAACAGTAGTAGTACTTTTAATTCTAGAAACATCAATCCAGGAAGGCCTTCAAGTTTAACTGAGGTTGTAATAGTCAAAATGATACTATATGATTCTTTCCATTTTAGGGAATGGTCCGTACCTTGGGCCTTCTAAGATTTCAATTATACTATGTCCCCCAAAATTTACTGAGGTGACAGTGTGGGCATGAGCATCTGTGGGTTTAGGGAGATGTTTATTTGCATATTCAGAAAAAGCCTTTGTGACTTGGACCAAGCTGTGTGGCAAATTAAATCAATACTGTTCTGAATCTATAAGAATGTCAGAGGTTAAGGAGGGCTTTCCATACAAAAATTCAAAGGGTGCTAAACTTAATATTCTCCAGAGGTGCAATTCAAACAAAGTAGTCCTAATTGGAGACTATTCACCCAATTCTCATGACTCTCCAGGCACAGTTTAGTAAGGATTCCCTTGAGGGTATGATTTCATTTTTTCCACCTTTCCAAAAGACTGAAGATGCCAGGCAGAATGGAGATAAGTAATCTTAAATGCCTTAGCCATACCTTGGGTTATTTGAGAAGTAAAGGCTGGACCATTCCTGTTCTATATAGAGCTGGGAAGGCTGAAATGAGGCATGATTTTTGATACCTCATGGGTTTTTTCAGTTCTACAAGGAAAGGACTCTATCCAATTAGTAAAAATGTTAACAAAAACCAAAAGTAGTTTGAAACCCCTGCAAGGGGATATATGTGTAAAATCTATCTGCCAATCCTTCCCTAGGTATGTAGCCCTCTTCCAGAAAGTCTTCAGGAGAGGGAGATGGGTGGGTTTAATAGGCCCTTTAGGATTTACTTGGGCACAAACCAAACAGACCTGGAAGACCTGTCTAACTGTTTCTCCCAACTTATGACCAGTACAAATAGGTTTCACAAAGATTTGGAGAGCATTCTTTCTCTAGTGAGTAGTTTCCACTGGCTGGCCTCTGGGATTCAAAGCTGGCCTGAAGATGGTTGAAACCACACAGTGCATCCCCTTTCTTTAGCAAGGGGCTGTTCCTGAGGGAATATAATCCTCAAGGAATTGGGGAAATCAAAGATGTCATGGTTGGGGACAAACAGGCAGCAGCATGGGAAGCTAAATCTGCAAGCCTGTTGTCCTTGGCCTTGAGTGAGCCCCCCCTTCTAGTGTCCTTTACAAAACATAACAGAAACCTCTTTAGGTCCATGGATAGTTTGCAGTAATTGCAGAATTCCCCATGTGTACTCATTTATTTCCCCAATTAGGGCAATGGGTTTAATCCTCTGCGCAGAGGCCACAGGGGAGAATGGCTTAGCCTCCAAAGTACTTTGGAAGCTCCCACAGAATAACCTGCCTTCCTTCCCCCATTTTCAAGAAAATTGGATTCATCGGTAAATCCTTCACTGTCTGAGCTGTCCAGAGGAATGTCCCTCAAGTCAGGTTGACTAGAATAGACACAATCTCACAATTGTGAATAGCATCACCCGACTGACTACTGTCAGGGGGCAGGTAGCAGATTGAGAATATGGCACACCCTGAGAGTCAAGTCACGGGTGCTAAGAGGAAAGCCTGATATCTGGTAAGCCTCTAACAAGCAAGCTATTGATGACCTTTGGTTTCTAGAATGCTTTGAACCTGGTAGAGAGTTAGAACCTTCAATGGTTGGTCTAAGAGAATCTTGGAGGCTTCCTCAATTAGAGAAAGGATGTAGCAGATAAGGCAGGAGAGCTCTCCTCCCCCGCCCATCCCCAAGAACATCAAATCAAGTTGCTTTGAGAAGTGAGCAAAAGGGACTAAGTTAAGACTCCGAAGGCCTGCCCCCACCTTTCATCAACATACAGAGTAAAAGGCTTTTCTAAATTAGGTAATTTTCAATGAGGCAGAGGTCAGTTTAGCTTTCAGGATCATAAAAGCCTTGATCTAATCAGGGCCCCAATCAAAGGAAAGTGTGTCAGGACCATGAATAGAATCATAGAGGGGATTGGCAATAATCCCAAAGTTAGGTATATAGATTCTACAAAATCCAGCTATGTCCAGGAAAGTAGTTGTTAGTTGTTTCTTTGAGGCAGGTTTCAGGGAGTGACAAAATCACCAGCTTCCTCTCCTACGTGAGCAAAGGAGAGGTAGGAGCTAAATCATGGCCCCAATACTTAACAGAATGACAGGCAATGTGGGCCTTAGACAAAGATACTTTATAGCCTCAGGAGCCCAGAAAGGTAAGGGCTTTTATGGCAGCAGAAAATCTTCTCTAGTTGAGCTACAGATCAGGATGTCATCAACATGCTGGATGAGACTGCTATTAAGCAGCTCCAGATCTCTTCAATCTTTAGTCAGTGCCTGTCCAAATAAGTGGGGGCTGTCTCAAGACCTGAGGTAGAACTATCCATGTTAACTGGTAGAGATTAGGTTCCCTCTGATTTGCCTCTTCAAAAGCAAAAAGAAATTATGAGTGGTATACAAAAGAAAGCATCTTTAAAATCTAAAGTAGAAAACCATTATGTGTCCCCTAGGATCTGAGTCAGGATAGTATAGGAATTAGAAACAATGGGATGAATAGTAATAACTGCCTCATTAACAGTTCTGAGATCCTGTACCATAAGGAATTCTTCCCATAGGGGAGGATAAGAGTATTTACAGGGAGACTAAAAAGGAACCAAAAGCTTGTGCTTAAGAAATTTTTCAAATATGAGTAGTAATAGCTCTCTGGCCTCTGGCTTCATTGGATACTGGTGCCTGAGAGGGAAAACTGGGTTCTGAAGGTACACTAAAACTAAAGTGGCATGAGTAGCCCACCCAGGGGTTCCTTGGTTCCAGACAGAGGAATCTACTTCCTCCCAGATTTCAGATGAAATATGGGAGGGCTTTGGGAGAAGCACAAAAAGTACACCCAGAGATCTGAGAAGGGAAAACTGGGTCCCCAATTTCACCATCGTCATACTCCAACAAAGGGGCAGGACAGGAAATAAATAAGAAACAAGTGTTTGAACAGGTCACCAAATTGGCAAGGCAGAGGGAAGGTCTCAAAACAGTTCCGAAGTCTTCTTTCAATTCCCATCACCCTATGTAGGGAAGGGGCAGATGGGGCCAGAGTAATAGAACAGAAAAGAACATAAGGCTCCTCTGTCAAGGAGAAAGTCAATGGACTTACCTGTCATATCCAAAGTTACCTTGGATCCAGACATCATGATGGAGTAAAGGGGAACCTGGCCAGATTCTGGGCACTGTCATTCCTGGTGCTGAGGAGACTGGAGGACAGGATATCGGGAAGAAGCAACTGGACCCCTCTGTGGGCAATCTCTCTTCCAGTGCCCCTTCTGTTTGCAGTTAGGGCATGGGCCTAGGGGGTTTCCTGGCAATAGCATCTGAAGCACAAATTACCCATGGAAGCAGCTAAAAATTGAGCATGTCCTTTGCTCCTCTATCAAGCCTGATCTTCTGCTGCAGCTTGGTCTCTCTTGTTAAAAACTTCAAATGCTGTTTCCAACAGCTGTGTCTGGGGAATTTGAGGATTCATGGTTAACTTCTGCAGTTTCTTCCAAATGTCTTGGGGCAGAATAACTAATAAAATGCATGCTGAAGACAATGGTCCCCTCTGGAGTAATGGGGTCCAGGTTAATGTGATTACCTACAAGGCATCCCTGAAAAAGGGCAGGATTTTGCTGAGGAAAATCCTCAGCAACTTGGGTAACTTCCTTCAGTTTTTCATAATCTGCTTCTTAATTGCCTTCTTTATGCCTTCAATGAGGCATATTAGAAAATGATCCCTTCTCTCTGTATCTCTGCTTCACTGCTGGTAATCCCACCTGGAATTTGCAACTTGGATAGCAATAACCCTTGGGACCCAGATATCTACTAGAGGGGAAAGAAGATTCAAGTCATATCATCCCTAAAGATCTGGGCTAAATCCCAGTTTTTCTCCTCTGTGGTACAGCATGAGATGATATTAATATCTCCCAAGGTAAGATCAATTGTTGGGAGATGGCTTTAAAGCCTTCAATATATTTACTTCAGAGTAATAGCCAAATTTTTCCTTGGAGGTCTGGCATTGAAAAAAGCACATGCCAGCAGCTAGGTGGCGCAGTGGATTCACCAGCCCTGAATTCAGGAGGACCTGAGTTCAAATCCGTTCTCAGACACTTAACATTACCTAGCTGTGTGACCCTGGGCAAGTCACTTAACCTCAATTGCCTCAGCAAAAAGAAAAAAAAAGAGAAAAAAGCACATGCACCCTGAGTGTTCCACCCCAAGAGTCTGTTACTTCTCCCAATGGGCAGAGATTAGAAGGGGTGGCTGAAACAAGATCCTAAGGGGGAGAAAAAGAGAGGAACTAAGGAAGAGGAGTCAGGAGGTTTCAGAATCAGGCTCAAGGAATGAGGGTCTAGGGAACTCATGGGAAGGGGACTGATTTGAAGAAACATTGCTGTATATAAGGTCCAGATCTTGATAAGGAGTGGTCTTGGAAGGGATTCTCAGACCTCCTGATAAGGACTGCATGAAGGGACAAATGGGGGATCCCATGTGCCTGGTGGAGTGGAAAGGAGGTTATCTAGGAGGTCAGTGTCTACTTTTAATTCTCTTGAGAGATTTATGAGAAAATATGGAAAAGATCTGCATACAATGAAATGGCATGGAAAGGCTGCAGTCAGCATAGAGAACCCATAGTGACAACACATGGATCCATTTGCCAAGTAAAAAGCCTTTTAAAACCTGATCCCTATTTACCTTTCCAGCCTTAATATATTGCTCCCCTTTATACACACTATAAACAAATCAAATTGCCCTTCTTATAATTCTTTACTAGTCCATAGCACTCCATTTCTATGGAGCTGTTGCCCATGCTGGCAATTAACTGCCTCATTCCCTCATCTCTTCACCTCAGCTCAGACTCCACCTTTTATATTGTAAAGGTGGGTTTAAAATTATTTCACCCAATTTTAGCTCTGATACTTTAGGAGAGAATACATCTTAATCAATTATTCAAATCATTTCAACTAAATGTGAAAAATAACTGGAAGACAATGGATGAAATATAATGATGCCAAAAAGGAAGTGTTACAATGGGCTGGGGAATATGGTTGTGCCTCAGGGATTGTCTATAAATTATCAAGTGATTTGAAAATGGAGAAAAATTCCAGAAACTGGAGCATGTGGCTTTTCCAGCACACTTCTGATGAGCAAAGGTAGGAGTAGAAAAAAATAGCCAGACTGAGGGAAGTCATAAGAAAAATCTGCTCTTTCCACAATATCTCTCCCAATTCTTTTCTATATATTTCATATAACAATCTTCTGTTTCTATTACCCAAAAGTTTCCAGTAAAGTACATTTTGCTCAAACACAAAGAGATCAGGGATTAACTATAAATATAAATATGACCTTAAGCAGAACTCCTAACTTCTGCCAAAATGTTAAGGATGTTCCTAACTGGGGCCTCAGTCATTATATTGCTTCCTGGACTTTAAAAAAAAGTTATGCAAAAGGTTATGCAAAGTGTCATGATTGGTTTTGAATTATGAAGATGAATTATGAATATGAAGATGGTTATGAAAGTTGAGACAAAGAATCATTTAAGGTTTACAAAATGTATACATCAGTCCATCAGTCAATAAGCATTTATTGACTGTGTGTGCAGCACTGTGCTAGATCTTGAAATACAAAGAATGAAATTTTTAAAAATGAGGTTATGATTATAACAATGTGTTACAGCATAAAGCTGTTCAATATCCCTCCCACTAACCAAATTTTCTTTTACCTAATTTGTATATACCTATATATATAGGGAAGCATTGGAGATGAGTGATGGTGGAGGGTATGAAGCTCCTAGTACCTATCTGTATGAACACTGGAAGTCATGGGGTTGTTAGTGCAACTGAAAAGGCAGTCTTTTCTGTCCATCCATTCTAGAGAGAATAAGGAGTTAGAATTCCTGAACAGCAAATAAGTTTGTCAAGGGCTAACTAGTGATCCTAGAGTACACCGCAAGAATCAGGAGAACCTTCAGCTGCCACTGCACCCCCCCTTTCCCAACTCCACCCCCACAACTAGGGCAATTCAAGACTATAGTAGTTAGGGTTTGGGATGTTTTTTGTTGTCCTCCCCCCCTATAAATTAAAGAGATACAGGAGCTGCTTCTAGGGCAAAGGATGACACTGATACTGCCGACACTGGCATAAGGAGGGATGAAATGTGAAACTACCCAAAACTACTGTTAAAAAAATATATATGGGGCAGCTAGGTGGATAAAGCATTAGCCCTGAATTCAGGAGGACCTGAGTTCAAATCTGTTCTCAGACACTTAACATTTCCTAACTGTGTGACCCTGGGCAAGTCACTTAACCCCAATTGCCTCAGCAAAAAAACAAACAACAACAAATATATATATATATATATATTTTTTTTTTTCAGCTGTCACCATTTGAAAGGAATGAGAATATGTGGGGGTTGAACCCCCAAAATATATTGGGGTTGCAGTAGATGGTGTGAGATGTCTCAAATGAATTTGTAGGCTTAGACCATCTCCAAATCAAGAGGCATGATTTTTATTGTTGGCAGCCCACTAAGTTCCAAAAGTTAGTGATTAACAAGGGGAAGAAAGCAGGATAAGTTCCCTAGCAGAATTTGCCACCAACAAGGATATGGGAGTAATGACCTCATGACACAAGGGAGGTCAAATTCCTAATGAACTAGCAATTAACAAGGGTAAAGGAGAGGGCCTTATATAGTAAAGGAATAATCTGGGTGGTGGAATTATAGCTTGGCCTGCCAGTTGATATAGTAACAGTGGGATCTAGATAATTCCGTCAATGCAAGGAATTCAAGAAGGGTCCACTGCAACAAAGGCCCACTTCCAATTAGATAACCTAATCAATTTCCCTCTCTACTTGCTAGTGAAAATAAGTTAGCTTCCTGATTGTTTACAGTAACTGTGGGAATTCAACAAAAGGCCAACGTCTACCAATGTCCTTTTGTATAGCTTACCTAGCTACCAAGCACCTCATCTTTTGCTTGAGTTTATTTATTTTGTCAAGATGCTTAGAAGAAAGACTAGGCCTTGATATATAAAAATGGGATTCATCAGTATAGAATTAAATCCACTGTAGCCAATGAGATTATCAAGAGAGTAAAAGCCAAACCATGCCCAAAGGGCTATCAAATTGTGTATAGCCTTTGATCCAGCAGTGTCACTACTAGGTCTGTATCCCAAAGAGATCATAAAAGAGGGAGGACCCACTTGTGCAAAAATTTTTGGAACTGCCCTTTTTGTTTGTAGTGGCAAGGAACTAGAGACTGAATGGATGCTCACCAGTTGGAGAATGGCTTAAGAAATTGTGATTTATTAATTTTATGGATAATTATTGTTCTATAACAATGAAAGGATGATTTCAGAAAGGCCTGGACTTATATATTAAAGTGAGTAGAACCAAAAGAACATTGTACACATCGAAACAGGATTATGTGATGATCAACTCTGGTAGACTTTGTTCTTTTCAACAATGAGGTTCAATTCCAATAGACTTCTGATGAAGAGAGCCATCTGCATCCAGAAAGAACTGTGGGGACTGAATGTGGATCACAACATAGTATTTTCGCCTCTTTTTGTTGTTTGCTGTTTTCCTTTCTTTTTGATCTGACTTTTTGTGCAGCAAAAATATGTGGAAGTATATGTGGAAATGTTTAGACGACCTGTTCCTATTTAACCTATCTATATGGGATTACTTATTGTCTATAGGTGGGGGGTGATGAGAAGGGAGGGAAAAAAATTTGGAACACAAGATTTTGCAAGGGTGAATGTTGAAAACTATCTTTGCATGTATTTTGAAAATAAGAGTAAAGAGAAAGTAAAGGGCCAATGTTGAATGTTATAACGAACCAACAAAAGTATCTGAAGAGTGGTCATATAGGTAAGAGATTAAGAAAAAAAATTGCTAAAATTCTGGAGAACATGGTTAGTAATAACAAATACTAAAGAGAGAAAAATCACTTATAAAAATTGGGAAAAATTCATCCAATTAAGCAATTAAAAGATCACTGCTAACTTTAGAGTGAGCAATTTTCAGGTGATCCAGTATGAAATCAGATTGTAAAGGACTGAAAAGTGAGCGAAAGAAGCAGAAGCAACAATTTCAAACAACTTTTTCTAGTTGGGTTGAGAAGGGGAAAAATAAAGAATAAATTGAGGGAAAAGGGGGGTTTGTTTTGTTTCTTTACAAAGGATTAGAGATGAGCACATTTATAGGCACAGAATAGCAATCAGTAGATGGGAAGAAAATGGAGTTGAAAGGAATGTTTGAAGGGGTAATTTGCCAGAGACTGAAGATAGGATAAAAGGTACATATAATAAAGGCTGACCTTGGTGAAAAGAGCACATCATCAGAGAATGGAGTAAAATGGAAGATGGGAGATTATGTCATGGGATTTTGAGATATAGGGAAGCAAAGAATTCCATGACTAATGACCTATTTTCTTTAAGTTTAAGATAATGTCCTCAGCTGTGAGGTTTGAGGGAAGGATGTTAGATTTTGAGGTATGAAGCAGCCACTGTAGGGATTGAGATAATTAATTTTTTAGGGAGGAGTAAAAAGATTTTCTTATTAGGAGAGTTGTGTTGAAATAACAAATTTGATGAAACAGTTTGGTTTAATGACTTTCTCTAGCTTCATTCATCAACATCAGCAGAAGCAGCAGATGGTGGAGGAAACTCAGTCTTTAGAATTTAATAGGGAATAAACCGTAATACCATAATGGAGCAAGGGATTAGAGTATGATAGAATACTAAAGAAATTTAAGAGAAGTCAAAATATAGCTCACTATTTTGATGCCAGATAAAAAAATAACCATTTTTACTTCTGTATGTTTTCAAAATTTCTTGGCATATTATCAAAGTGATTTGCTTTCTTTAAATCTATTTTTAGTTTTTTGGGAGATAATCTGGGTTTAAGTGACTTGCCCAGGGTCATAACTAGTAAGTGTTTGACATCAAACTTAAACTCAGGTCTTCCTGACTCCAAGACTGATTTTCTATCCACTATGCCACCTGGATGCCCCTAAATGTATTTTTAAGTCAAAATTTAAAAAAATAAAGTCAAAATGTAATCTAAGGCTACATGGCTTAGTGTATTCGAACTCCAAACCTGGATTCAAGTCCTGCTTCTGATTAGTACCAAGTGAACAAAAATAAATCCTTAATGTATTAGTCAACTCTTAAGATAGCAGAGAAAATGCTTTGGTAGAGGTAATTTCGTCATTTTAAGAGTTCTCTAAAGAATTCACAGGTCCAGTCTGTAAACCTAATATATTGTTTAGTACAATCGTAGGCAACTGTACTTATTGTGACCAATGTTAAGAGGGATCATTAAAGGGTCCAAATCTTTTCATCTTCTTTGGAGTTACAGCACCTTGTCTGAGGTGGTTTTTATTTAAAAGGTCATTACTTCCAATTACAATTCACAATGGCAATTTTTTCCACTTACCCTTCCCCCTTTACAGGTCATTACTCAGTTAACCTTACCTTTCTACTCTAGTTTCTTATAGATTGTACAATATAGAAATTTAAATTCCCCATGATTAATGATAATAGATTGTAATCTCCTTGAAGGGCTGATCATTTTTTTTCATCTGTTATTATCACTGAAGCTTGCCTGAGTAGTTAGTAAATAAGTATTTGTGGCAATGAATATTTAATGCTTTGGATTTTCAAAAGGAATTTACCCAATAACAGTGTTTCTCTTACACCTTTTAAAGAAAAATGACAAATGCAGAGTCAGATTATACCAGTTGGTTATAATGGTCATACATATTTCTGTATCTATGATTTCATCAGTATGAATTAAGCTTCATCTCTTAGTGCCTAGTTTCACTAGCTACCACGGACAAAAAAAATGGTGAATCTGTATTTAAAGCCTTTCCAATTTGATTAGGTAGGACCTAGAATAGCTTTGTACTTCCTGAGCCATGTTCAAGAATCCAGTCATGATCAAGTATAAGAATTGAATTATATTACATAAAAATAAATATGCAGCACATAAAAATACAGGCCATCTAGGCAATAGAGTGCCAGACCTGGAACCAAGACTCATCTTCCTCAATCTGACCTCAAACACTAGCTAAGTGATCATGGGCAGGTCACGTAACCCTGTCTACCTCAAATTCCTCATCTGTAAAATGAACTGGAGAAGGAAATGGCAAACCACTCCAGTATCTTTTCCAAGAAAACCTCAAATGAGGCCACTATGTGTCAGACACAACCAAATAATAAAAATATAAAAGTACAGAAACTTTGAAATAAAAAGGAACGATTGGGATATTTATCAATAATTAGACACACACACATAAATGGTACAATGGAATTATTCCTTTACCTTTAGCATTTATTGTTGTGATGGATAAATACAAATAGAGAAACATACCTGACAGCAAGTTATCAAACAACTGATAGCCAGACTATAAAATGTATACAATTAAAAAAATTTCTTTTGTACAAAGATCCCTTACTGTAATAGTCATTCTTGTCCTATCATTCACATACCAGTAGAAGAGATACAAGGGATAATATCCCAACTGATGTATCCCTAAATGGGTACATGCAGCAGAATATGCATATGCTGCTGAAAGGGCTCTAAAGAACTATCTAAAGAAAACACATAAAAAGTCTTACCACAAAATAGTACCTGAGTGACAAAGATCAGTAAAGTGTTGCGGGGTGGAGGGTGCTCTTTTTGTTTTTTGGTGTTCTTTGGTCTGATATGGGGGTCTTCAGTCAAGATGAATCTGGGAAAGAATAGTTTCAACTCCAGAAATTTAGTGTTAGGCTGCTGCAGTCTTTAGTCTGGAACATGAAACAAATTATCATTTCTCCCCAAACAATTCCAGTATACTATAATTACTTATCAGTCAGTTCTGTAGCTCTCCACCAAAAAGCACCCAAATACCTGGAGAAGCACCTATTTGCTCTGGCATCAATCAATAGAGCTTTCACATGCTGTCAAGCATCCCTCTCCATGGTCAACATGGCAATATAAAACCTGAGTCAGTCTTTTCTGACATTTCAGTAGACTATGGTTAACTCATATAGGGGAAGGGAATTTTTTTTAGTAAACATTATTCTCTCATTGTTTCCCTCTTTTTCCCTTCCCTCCCCAATTCCAAGTTTATATTAAATAGTTAAGAAACATTAAAATGGACTCTTTCAATTAAAATTAGCCTAATTCTCATCCCAAGCCTCTCTATACATTATGGAGAATTACAGTACAAAGCTTGAAATTCAGGTCCACAAGGGGGCACAAGGACAAAATAAAAATCAATGGTGTGGTGCAATATTAATATTTTCTTAACCTTTGGAGCAAACATTTGAAAACTTGGTGTTAAAAGCAGTTACATGAAATTTTAAGAGGTATCAAAGTCACTGATAGCTCAGTGTAACCATTATAGGTGTCTTTCTCATTACTAATGGATTGCATAGACCATAAATTCCCCCATACCCTGAAGTACATTTGTGTCCCACCCTAAGAGTCTCCCTTTCCTACCATAAATATCAAAGTGCCAGCAAAAGGAGAGGTGAATCAGTTTGAGATAAGCATTGTTCCATTTAAATCCAGCTATACTGTGATACAAATGCTCCCTCTAATTCTGGGTCCTAGAGTAAGGGTTGTTAAAAGGGTCAAGAATTTGTCGTTTAAGCTAATTAGAAAGCTTAGACACAGAGATGTTATGATTTTTATTTCATTATCTTAATCCACAGCCTTCAAAGACGACTAATAAGCTTCTAATCTTTTCATTACTGATCAGATTTCAGCACTGACTAACTAGGAAGATGAACTCACAAAGATGTACTAAACTAAAACTAAGAAGCAATTAAAACAATGCCAGCTCACTTGATAGAAAAGTAAAGTTATATGTAATGGAAGTCTAGCAGAAGTTTTCAAAAGAAAACTGATGCCTAAGTGGAAAGAGTAAAAATAAATCTCCAAATTACCTTTTATAAAGACCATAAAAAGCTTTCCCCTAGGATGTTAGTTCATAAAATAGCTTTAAAATGCTATTATAGCAACAATGAGATCCAGTGGGAGAATTTCTTTTGTCAAGATGGAGTGAACTGAATCACTTTTGAGTCAGGAGATTTAGCTATACCCATGCTTTAGACCTCACTCACTGATCCTTATGTTTAAAAACCTCAGGCAAATTAAAAAGTCAAACATCCAAATAGTTTTGAATCTACAACTCCTCAGTCCATACTCTGTGGGTAGAAGGACAGAAGAAGAGTTAAGGCAATGAATGCAGGGGGTGTTCACATGAGATGAACTTGGACTATTGCATAGATCTGCAACCAAGTGCTACAGGCAGCTCTCACTGAAGTCAGGATCAAGCAGGCACTAATACTTACATAACTAGAGACAGCTCTAGACTGGCCTGTATGAGCAGTAAGCTACTTAGCACATACCCAAGATAATATAGTTTAAGGCAGAAAGAAGGATATGTCTATGACCTTCCCTAGATACTTTGTTCCAGCTTAGTCCTTTTATCAAAGAAGTCACATTAATATTACCAAGGTGTAGTTCAAGCAGTTGGTGTGGATAAGTACCTCTAGTATGGCACTGAGCATGGAAGTCTGATGGACAAGTAAAAGGCCTTGCACAAGCATTCACTTAAAAAAATTCAGTGATCAACACCACCAAAGCTGCAGATGCTAACTAGATGGTAAATGTCCTTTTTGGAAGATTAAGAAGGGAAGCACTCTCCCCAGTTCCCATGCCACCCCCCAAACCCTCAAAAGCAAAGCCAAAAGAGAACAAAAAGAAACTGCTAAACAAAGTTTAAAAAAGTAATTGGGCAAACACCTCAAAAGCAACACAACGTGAATTCCAGAGATGGTGTACAATTGTATGTCTGTATGGAAAACTGAGAATTCTAGTAAGTTTAATCATTGAATTGTTGGTTTACCAACAACTTAGCACCCCACAGAAAACACAACATACCCAAAAAGCCACCAAGTGCTGGTCAAATCACTAAGTTTTACCAGTTTATAGGTCCTTAGAGTTGCTCATTTTACACAACATAAAGCAAGCAAAATTTGAACAGGCATAGAGAAACAGTGCAAGAAATCCCAACTGCAAACCAGGCTTTTCAGTCTAATTCCTTCAGGCAGACTCATACCTGAAATTTCTTCTACCGGGTCAGTGTTTCTCTCTCCATATTTCTAATCATTATCATATCAAGCTTTCATAACTGACTCTAAATTTGGACTAGGCAAATCATTCCTAACAGGATTCCTTGGATCTCACTAAAATAATAGATACAATTCCTGTCTTCCTTGCCTGCTTCAACGAAAACAAAAAAATTTATTCTTCCTTAAGAACATCTGATGTGAAGGATGATACATTTAAAAATCCAAGACTATTTCTCAAGATACAACGAAAACTTTGCACCTTTGGTCAGACAGCTCTCCAGCAAGAGTATGAAAGCCTCATGTGACTAATTATTGCAAAGATTGTTGACATTAGGAAGATATTTGCTGGAATTTAGTTTTGGGTTCTTAAAATAGCTACTTCAAAATAAGATATTCGTCACCAAATATGTTGATTTTTTTTAAAAATGGAGCTTCGGGGTCAGTAGGAATCTTTTTTTTAAATAATCACCTTTAAATTTTTAAAAAACTTTCTGACAAGTTCCTTCCAGAGTTCCCTGGAGCCAGAGAACCTGAATATGGCTCAAGTTGATGGATAAGCTATCCATGGCATATGCTGGTTTATCCAAGTAACCACACTCAAATGACACCCATTTGGCTCAAAGGATACACTGACCCATTTTCAGAAGTTCATTCAACATACATTTTGGGTAGAAGCTGTTTCCTTTCAACAATCTAGATGAAAAGCAAATCTCACATTCATAATACATTTTAAAATATAATTTTCTAAGTTCCAAATCCACTGTTTTTAATATCTTCCAGTGTTTACTTTCACAGTCCCCAGAACAATATATATGGACTGGATTTTGCTAGACAGAACATGGTACTTACTGATATATTCCAGCTTCCACAGGAAACCATGAAAATGTTCATATATGGAAGCTTTTCAAAGCCTAACATGAAAAAACAATTCTGCATAAAAGGTCAGCTTGTTCCATCCCTCTCCCACTCCAACCTCTATTCACTTCACAAAGACTTAAAATGGAGGGGAATAAAAATGTTTTTAAATAGAATCTGAAAATCAATGAACAAATTGCTGAGAAGGCTTTGACTAGAATTTAGTGAGCTGCTGCCATATATAACTGTTCACATTCTACCACTTATTACATCATACACAAATGGGAAAATACTAAACAAAATCCACTTATCTCTCTCATCCCTTCCTGTTAAAAGCTTTGATATGCTATATTCCCTCTAGTAAAAATTGCTTTGAGAGAAAGGAAGGCTAAGGTGAAGTGAAACATGATTTTTTAAAATGTACATATAAAAGAAAAATAAATGCACACACACAAACCAAAAGGTCTCAACACTTGAAACTGCCCATGGCCTATCTCTGGACCTAGGACTTCTCCCTCCCCACCCCCACCCCATTTCTTTCCCTTTAGTCAATGCCTTTTTTTTTTTTTTAACTCAGCAAGACTCAAAACCCTTCCCCAATTTGTGTATGTGTACGTACGTACGTACGTGTACACACACACACACACACACACACACACACACACACACACACACACACGAAAACTTAACGGATAACTTATTTTTAAATTACTTTTTAAAAGATTTTTATGACATGTTTAAATACTTCCTCTTTGGATATATTAAAACCCCAATAATTCCACAAGTTTTGTTTTTTGTTTGAAAGAAACTTACACTTTTTAGTCCTGACAGAAAAACACGGGGGTTGGGAAGAGGAAAATAACCACCAACACCAACAACCCAGCTGGGAGATATAGGAGCAAAAAACAGAGGAAGTGTCTTCAATCCTTCACAGCTTTAAGGAATTTTCACTTCTCTAATATCAGTAAAAACTATAATAAAAGTTATTTCTGAGGCAGTGGATATAATAAACATCCTACCCACTATACCCTCCCTTCCTTGACCCAAAGAGTGTGACAAAAATTTCATATATGGAAAGTAATTTTCTTAGTCCAGACTCAGTAGTTAAAAAAAAAAAAGGGGGTGGGGTGGGGCAGCCTTGTCTTTTTTTGTTTACTTAGGAAGGGGTGGGAGTGGTGGGGGAGGTTCTGATGGCAGAGGAGGTGGTCGAGGTTTGTCTAAATTGCCTGCTCTAGAAGGGACTCCACTAGCTCGTGGATTCAGATATTCACCATAAGAATGAACAAATTCATAAGCAGAGGGCTGTGTGGGCTGCATGCCCTGGGCACTAAGCAGTGAGTGAAGCATGTTAACTGTGTCTTGATAGTCTATTGTTTGGGCTGTGTTGTGTCCATTTGCTCCAGTGGAGCCTTTGTCCGATTTCACATGAGGGGCTCTGGAGAAGGGGAGGCTGCTCGTTTCTGAGCTATGCCCAGGCAACTGTGTCATTGCCGGAAGAGTAGGGAAGGAGAAAGTCACAGAGGATGATTTAGAGGTCTTGCCAATTTTGGCAGGGTGCTCATACATTACTCCAGACTCCTCAGGAAGGGGCCTTTTACGGGCTGAACTAGAAGAGGAAGAGGAGCCAGACAAGTTGTAGGCTTTGTGGGTCAGGATGCTTGGCTGGCTGCTATGTTTTGAGTCACCCAGTCGCTTGTTCCCAGCACCAACTGGGAGTTGGGAGTGCGAGTGTTTGTGTGAATGGTGATTGTGGTGGTGGTGGTGATGATTAGATGTGTGAACCTTGTGCTTCTCCTTGTGTTCCCGGGTCTTTGCCCCAAACTCATCCACAGAGCTATGTTTATCAGCTGCTGTGTGAACTTTAATACGCATTTTTATCTCCTCTGGTTTTGCAGAAAGGGCTTTATCTCCTCCGCCTACCATGGGGATTCTCATTTTGAGGGCTGCTTTGTCTGCCTTTTCCAGACTAAGGCGGTCTGGGTGTTCAGAACTTTCCATAGGAATTTTCAGAATGACAGAGGAGTGGCTCTCTTGCTGAGCCAACAGATTCTGGGCAGCATAGGCATACTGTGATTTCACATTGGCCTCCATGTTTTCCAGCTGTCGCTTTTGAGCAGCAAGCTCCTCAGCATGCTTAGCTCTATACTCCTTCAGTGACACTTTTGCAGCTGGTGCACTTTTGCTGCTCTGCTTTTGAGAAACAAATGCAGCTGGGTCCTGTTGCAAAGAATGGTCAGCTCCCATAAGTGCTAGATGCTCATTAGTCCGATGACCCTGAGTAGATTCCAGCTTGTGGGAATGCTGTGAAGGCAGCCAGTGCTCAGCCTGCAATATCTCCATGCTGCTTAAATCACTGGGGGACTTCTCCTTGGCTGGGAGAGAAGGCACAGTGCTTGTTGTGTTAGAAGTTGACATGCTCATTAAGCCCGCAATGTTCATATCTGAAGAGCTCCTGGAGATCATGCTGAGGATTGCCTGCTCTGAAAGGGAGTCATCTTCTCCTGGATCACCCGATTTAGATTTCTTGGCTGCCTGGCAAGCCTGAAATTAAGCAGATGACAGTTAAATATACACTCCATACAAGTCTATTATATAAAAATAAAGTGATTATGTGATTTGAGTTAAAGGCCTTCGATCCAAGTCTGATATACATAAACTTAAGACAATTTGCTAGAACATTCCCATATATGTACTTATATGTATACAAGTTATCTTCCTCAATAGAATATAAACACTTCAGGACATATGAATTGTTTCATTTTTTAAGTTTGTATCCTTAGCAAGTAGCACACAATTATTGGAACAATAAAGGTAAAAAATGCTTGTTGATTGAGTTATGTCTCTTCCAAGTGACAATCTTCCTTGGTAAAGGGAATTTCTCACTCCAAGTTTCTGCCTAAGAAAATCCTACTCAAAACAAAAGTAAAGTGATTAATAATCTTAAGTGCCTGGAAGGACTCTGCTGCATACTTAGAAGATGTGGCAAAGACATATGCTAAGGGCTCCAACAAGCAAATCTACTCCCTATATTATTATCATTAATATGGTCTTAGTAGGGGATTAAAAAAGGGGGAGGGAGGGAGGAATCAGAAATTTGAATTCTAAATGTCCAACTGGACATTTAACCTAAGTATCAGTTTTCTTCTCTGGAAAATCTGAATACTTATGCTACTTATGAATATTGTATATGCATACACACACATATATATTTAACATACTTATAACACTCATAATATCTACTACTTACAAATATAATTTGTAAAAGCACTTCAATATTATCAAGAAATGATTTAACAGTATAAAGAACAAAAACAACAAAACAAATGAAACTGAACACTGGGGAAATTATAATGAACAAATCTGCCTCAAAGAAGGCAGGTAAGAGGAAAAAAGGGATTATGACTCTCTACATAAAACATCATGTTTTCTTCCCTTTTTAATTGTCATAAAAGATGGCTCCCTAAGAAGGAGAGAGGGAGTAGGGGAGAGAAAAATGGATGGAAAGACTATATATTAGAAAATGGGGACTGTAATAACATAAAAGATATTAACTAAAATTTCAAGGAAAATCAATCACTAACGAATTCAACTCAATATTAAGAGCTGTTTGTAGAGAGGGTACATACATATAAGGTACAAGAATTTAGGAGGGGGTGATTTAAAGATAAAAGGTATAGATAAGATGAAGCCTAATAAGTAAACAGTTCTGTCCTGTTATGCTTGACACATTTCCCCTCAAATTTTTGTAATGACCTAGTTATGAAAGTGTTCCAGAGGAAATCAATGAGATGACTTCAAGATCCCTTCTAAAACATGAAAGGCAAGTTGATTTTTCAAAAAATAATGAAATTAAACTCACATGTGTCAGTTTATGAGGCATGAAACATTTAAAATCAAACTTTCTATTTCAATAAAATAAAAAAACTGGAATCTATAAACTGAATCTTGCTAATATCCATTTACAAAAGTATACATGGCTTCTAATAGAAAATAATCTTCAACAAAAGATGGCAGATTCCTTTCATCATAGCACTTAATTCAGGACACTACATTCAGTGACCATTCAGATCAATGTTTACTGAATGACTGCCCCACAATAGTTCAATTATGTAATACCAAAAAATTCCCATTACCATTCACTCTCCCCAATTTCTGCACCAGGGCACAAGTTATGTAGCTAAAGTCACAACTACTGCATAACTACAAAAAGGGAAATTCCAAGGTCATTCAATTTCTGTGACCTAATGCAGTCAAGAAAAAAATAACTGGCTTTGTGGTCCATTAGACTCCCAACAATAACACTCACCCTCCAATTTCGAATGCGCTTGAGCCTGTTAGGGGTTTTCTCAAGGATTTGCAGAAATTCATGCGTCAGTTCTGTGAATTAAAAAAAAAAAAGGGAAAACTCATAAAAACATAATTAAAACAAGATGATTTCAGTTTTTTGGTTAGCTTCAGCTGTGTAAAAGCACAGTAAATGTGTTCTAAAATCTGTGTTAAATCTTAACATCAAAGTTACGTGACCTTGAGAAAGGCAACTAGCTTCTCTTATCCTTGATTTCCTAATTTATATATGGGTGTATTGGGAGAGTTAGTTGGTGAGGGAGGAAAAGGGCCACAACTCAGATCTCTAATTTCATCTAGTACAAAAACTCCATCGAGTGGGAGATAATCAATTCAAATGCAACTTTTAGTCTAGAAAGCTGCCTGAGGCAATAAGTAGATAGGAATTTGGCTCTGTTCCCCCAGATGACATGTATCAGTTTACTTGTCCTCAAAACAAAACAAAAAAACAGAAACCACAATCCACTATACCACAATCAGGCTACTTTCTAAACTATAAACAACCATTTCTGCTTATATTATAGGACTTTTGAAATTATCAAATAAAAATTTACATAAGCTATAAAAGGGCACTATCAACATAAATGGCAGCTACAACAAACTTCATTATCATCATCATTACCACCAGCAGCAGGAAAAAAGGAAGCTAGAGTAAAACTTATGGCCACTGAGCCTTAAGATTGATAAAGACTAGAAACATCAAAGAAATCATAGGTATAAGCAATTTCTTGAATGTGTCTCAGTAACAGAACCAATTCCTCTAAAATTTCCTCCTCAAGTAATTTGAAACTATGCTTAAAGGGCTATCAAACTGTGCATCCCCTCCCCTGGCTCCCAAAGAGATCATAAAAGAAGGAGAAGGACCCACATGTGCAAAAATTTTTGTAGTGGCAAGGTACTGGAAACTGAGTAGATGCCCATCAGTTGGGGAATGGCTGAATAAGTTATAGTATATGAATGTTAAGAAATATTATTGTTCTATAAGAAACAATTAGCAGGATTATTTCAGAGGCCTGGAGAGATTTTTATAAATTGATCCTAAGTGAAGTGAGTAGAACCAAGAGAACATTGTATACAACAACAAGATTATGTAATGATAGACTCAGCTCTCTTCAACAATGAGGTGATTCAGGCAATTCCAAAAGATTTGTGAAGAAGAGAAACATCTACATCAGAAAGAAGACTATGGGGACTGAATGTGGATCACAACAGTATTTTCGCCTTTGTTGTTATTGTTAGCTTGTCTTGTCTGTATCACAGTAGTATTTTCACCTTTGTTGTCATTGTTAGCTTGTCTTTCTCATTTCCCCCCCCTTTGATCTGATTTTTGTGTGGTATAAGTGTAGAAATATATTTAGAAGAGTTGCATATGTTTAATTTATATTGGATTACTTGCTGTCTAAGGGAAGGGGAAAGGGAGAAAAATATAGAACAAGGTTTTTCCAAGAGTGAATGTTGAAAACTATCTTTGCATGTAATTTTGAAAAATAAAAAGCTATCATCAAAAATAAATAAAATTCCCTTCTCCAAAACTCACCATCAAGAAGCTCCAGGGTCACTGTGACATCCACATACTCCCACCAGTGTTTCCCATCACTGGAGACTGGGATCTCCCAGTTGGACCATTTACAGGCCAGGTGAATGCAGACGCAAGCCACCACAGGAGGTGTGTACTGCAGGCTAAACGTAGTCAAGTGCAGGCTGATACCAATCGGAGGGAGAGAAACAGAAAGCCATGAGCTCTCAAGCCTGAACCCAAAATTTTCTGCTAAATAAACATTGGGGAAAAAAAAAAACAGGTAAAAACGCTCAGATTCAATAATCATAATACTCTTGCCATCAATTACATGCAAGATTTGAAGTTTCCCCCCTTCTTGCTCAAACCACTTCAATTCTATTTTCCTGATAATGTGGCTACTGATTGACATTGCTAACATTATTAACAAAATAATAATCCCTGTCTATAGTTTCAGAGCAGGCTAAAACCATAATCTAATAGAAAACAGCTGGTTGGATTCATTGGAAGCATCCAGTTGTCAAAATAAATTTTAATTAAAATTAAACACGTTTAGAACTTTGGGAAAGTAAGTAAGACACTCCTTTTGGCTGACCTGAGCTTGTCCTATATATAATAAAGTGCTAGTCAAAGAGAGAGCAGTAAGGAAAATATTTGTCAGCAAATTTTTCCAGGAAACAAATAATTCAATCTGCTTAAAACAGAATGTCCTTAAATTTCCATGTTCTGTGGCCTATTTCAAAATTGTGAAACCTTCTATACCAGGGGCATGTGAATAGTAAATATGCATAATCTTTCTGCCTTTAGAGGTCAGCCAATGGGTTGGAAAAAGAACATAAAGGATATAATCTATGAAAGTTCTGATGGTTTTGAAAATGGGGGAAAAAGTTGTAAAACTCTGTACAAATAAATGCAAGCTGTTTATAGACAGAAATAGTTTCCCGTGAATCCAGAATTTATAAAGAACTCTTATAATGATGCTTCTAGGCTTTAGAGCCCTTATCAAAAGAGGTAATGCAGCTTAGAAGGCTTTACACTAGTATTAAGTTCTAAAAAAGCATGACAAGGGGCAGCTAGATGGTGAAGTAGATAGAGGACCAGTCCTGAAGTCAGTTCAAATCTGGTCTCAGACACTGAACACTTCCTAGCTGTGTGACCCTGGACAAGTCACTTAACCCCAACTGTCTCAGTGCAAAAAAAAAAAAGGCATGACAAAGCACTAGGGAAATACAGGGCACTCTATGCAAAGTGTTCAGAAAATACAAATTAGTCAGCTTTTCATATCACACATTTTTGGACAAAAGTTATTCTATGCCAAGGTAAATATTCTTAGATCCAATCTTCCCAAGTCTCAAAACCTGAACTTTTGATCCATTTCTGTCCCTAGAAGGCAGCTATCTCCAACCCAAAGAAAACCCATCATATAACATAGGAAAACAAATGAAAATAAAAACCTGTTGGTTGCCATGAAGTAGGAAGTTTGTGCCAAGTCCTTGCTTGCTAGAGAAAAAAAAAAAAAAAAAAAGATTGGAAAAACAATAATGTTAACTGAAAATGTGATCCTATTTCGGGAACTAGTAAAAATAATTTACAGGAGAACCACTTACAAATTTTTATTTAGCCCATTTTACATATTCTTTATGTTAGAGAGCATAACTGAATAGAAGTATGGAGGTTACTGAAAGAAAACTATATGGACCAACATTTCCATATTCCAAAATTGCCTATCAACTGGAAGAGATAAAATAATAGTGGTATGAATGAATAAGAAAGAACACAAGAAATTCAGGGGGAAATGGGAAGATATATATGCATTGATACAGAATGAGGAAAACACAATCAAAAGATTATGCAAAATGACTACAGTAACATAAATGAAAATAATACTTAAAAGATAGCTGAACTTGTATTAATTGCTATGGATAATCCAGATTCTTGAGAAGAAATACATTTTTCCTATTGGCAGAGAGGTGGTAAACTAAAATTTTTATAGTGCCTGGCACCTAACAAGAACTTTTTCAATGCTTTGCTAATGAGTTTTTTCCCCTTTTGTAAGGGTGGATTCACTTTAGGGGTGAGAAGGGAGAGGTATTTAAAAGTAAAAGATTGACCAAAAAAAGGCATCAATTTCAATTGTCTTTCTTTTCTTTTCGGGCTGAGGCAATTGGGGTTAAGTGACGTGCCTACCGTCACACAGTTAGAAAGTGCTAAGTATCTGAGGTCACATTTGAACTCAGGTCCTCCTGACTTCAGGGCTGTTGCTCTATCAATTTAAATTTTTAAAAAATTTAGCAAGAATCTTTTAAAAATAGGTTTCTCATTTATCTAGGAATGATTCAGTGTGGCCTTCCTGACAGAATAGATTTAGTAACTTTCTAAGTTTTTTCCAATATTATGACTAATAAAGTTCATACAGAACTTTTACTTTAATTCCTCACAAATGAATATATGCAACATGCATAAAAATGCCATTCTGAAATATCCCTTACTGTAATATCCTTTATCATAATAGGATCAAGTTAGAATTCTCAATCTTATATTCCTTACCTCGGACAAGTTGAGTGCACTTTACTACATGTGTGTGTGGGTGGTCAATTGTTATTTCAAAGCCTGAAAAAAAAAATGCAGAAAGAAGAAAATTGGTTAACAATCGAAAAATACTAAATACATTTTGTACCTCTTGCATCTGAGCAAGTAAAATGCCTCCTTCCCCTCCCCAAAATAGTTGTTCAGGGGAACAAGAAGTCCGAAGATAGAAACTCTTCTCTATGTTGAATTATCTCCAGGGCTGATTTAATGCCTAGTTATAAAATTGAAAGGCTACTGCTGTCTCTAGTTCTCCAATTATGAACTTCTTCACTGTTGAAACTCCACTGAAAACAAAACAATTTTTAGTCACAAACATAAGAACCTAGTGTAAGGGCCTGGGCAGCAGATGGGAGGAGGGATAGAGGGAGAGAGGGCAAATCCCTGGCACATTCTTTCTGGGGTGGGGGGAGAGAGGGGAAAGGGGAGAAATCATACTAATGGATATTCCCCTTTCATTTTTCCATTTAAAATTTAAAATAAGTGTTTTTTTTTCCTTCTGAATTTAAACTTTAAATAAAAGAAAAACTGTTGCTGCACTATTTTATCCTTTTAAAAATTCACCTTAAAATGGTATTATACTTACCAATTTTGTCTACAATCAATGCAGAATTTAGTAGATGAAAAGTGTTTTAAAATTTGATTTTAAAACATAATTTCCAAGTTTTGTACCACAACATATTCCCTTGATCCAAGTATATCCAGGTATAGCCTTAATAAGGGAAAAAGTTGCACCATGGAAACTAATTTTTATGTAAAATATTCCATGGAATGAGATAATAAAACTATTGGTTACTATGATCTTTATATCATAAAGAATAAAGAGCATACTAATACTCAAAGTTATAATCAACTATAACCTGGCTCTTAATCAACATGCTATATAAAATAAATAGCTTTGTATCAGCAAAAATCTGAGCCTCAAAAAGGGATATTTAGATTTAAAACTAGATTAAACCATAAGAAACTACAGAGTCCAACCCCCTTATTTTACAGATGAGGAAACTGAAATTGAAAAAAATTCTGACTTGTACAGGCTCATGAAAATCTATTAAATATTTAAGATAGGATTTGAACTTAAAAATATTCCTAACTCCTAGTCCAGAGCTCCAGCCATTGTGCCATTTAGCTCATTATTTCTGGATGAAGACAGAGCAAATTATTCAAATGATAGAACTTAAATGGTTTCCTTTAATATCCCATATTTTATTTTATGCAAAAACATTAAGAGGCCATAGGTTTTCAGAAGACTGCCAAAGAGGCTCATGAAACAAACAAAAAAAGGTCATCCCTTATGTAGTTCTAGTATGATAAAATACTTTTAGATTTCAGTTCAATATGTCTGGTGACATTATTTGATTAGAAATATAATCTTTCTAAATGTGATTTTAATTGTTTTAAGGCACCTCCCATTTTATAACATGACTGAAAAAAAAAATCTATTAGATTCATAGAAAAATAGTATAATCAACTTTTCTATAACACATCTTTGTATGACAAAGTATACCATATAGCAAATTTGCCTCATGAGATAGCACAGGAAAAAAACCCTGGTTTAAAAAAAAAAAGAAACCAGATTCAAAGGCCTAGTGAAATATTAGATCAGCCTTTAAAGATAATAACACTGAAAATATAGGACAAATCTCAATTCTATTCCAAATTAACACCTGTCAAGTCCCTTGGCCCCCAATTCTGCTGTCCAGGCTGGTCACAAGACTCAATAGCAGCGTTTGTTACAAATTAAAGACAAATATTAATATCCAGAGCCCAATGGCCAAATACAACACAAAACCTACAGGAGAAAAGCAGACAGGTTTTATAGACCTGGTTTCGTTTTTTATGCTGCCATTTACCAAAAGACTAAAAATGCATATTAAACCTGAAAAACATTAAATGTAAATATGAACCACAAAGCCTGTTTGTGGAATCCGTTGTTTGAGGTCTTGGTTTTTCAGGGACCAGGTGTATTTATCCTTCATCTGTGGAGCAGGACATAGGTTAGGTTTAGGCCCTCAGCTCTGCAAACTCTTCACAGTCTGGGTGAAGCCCACAGGTGGCAGCCCGTCCGCTTTTAAAACTTACCCAGGGTCTGCAGTATTATGCTCTCTAGAATGACCAGGTCTTGGACTTGTTGCAGGTAAGCCTGGGGTTGAGAGGACAGGCAGGTTACTCACGAGGAGGCACTCTATAAAGCCTGAAGAATTATAACAATCTCTCTTGGGATAACCAGGAAAAACAGGAAGCAGAATCTTTATCCCATACATAACTCTAGAGGGAATCAGATTCCCCTAAAATGAGGGGGCTGAATGCTAAAATATTTTGTTAAAAGAGAACTAGTCCAAAAACTTTCAAGGGTTCATTTCATTTCCCAGGGTAGAGTCTAAAATTATTTTTGCATATAAAGCATTACCAAAAGTGAATTTGCCTCAGATATTTTACTGCTAGATGTTTCCTTTCCCTTTTAGAGAGAGGGGAAAAAAGGTTGTGAGGAATGAGTAATGTTATTTAATCCTCCTCAGAAGACTGCCTGGATGGCAAGTGGCATGCATTATCTAGGAGAAAGCACACCAGATTGAGAGCCAAAAGAGTTTGATTGTAGACTCAACTTTACAAAATGATTTTATAATCTTAGGCAATCTTTTTGTATGCCATTTTCCCTTTCAATAAAATGAAAATGCCTGTCTTCCCCCTCCCCTTCTCTTTGTGAGAGTCAAATGAAATAAAAGATGTGAAAATATTTTAGGGAAAAGGGGTTTTCTCCTGCTTGCTTATGTGGGCAAATCGTAATCAAGAAGCCTTTGAATAGAGCATATTCACAGTTTCCAACTAAAGCTGTTTTGATATAGAATCTAAAGGGAGAGGGCTAAAGAAGACAAGTCCATGACTTGAAAAAACACTTAGGGAGATGAAGCAAAAACCTACCTTTCTCCACATGAAGAAAGCCCTCATTTCAGAACTTCTTAAGTATTTACCCCATACCTGCCTCCCTCTGACCTCTAAAACTGGTACAGATGTGCTCAGCTTGAGGAAACCCATTATAAGAAATTCTAAATGCTTAAAATTCATTTAGATTCCTTTAAAAGTCAGTGCTCATTGTATATTTGAGTTAATTTAATTTATATAAATAAGTCACAACTAAAAGACAATCATTTACCTCACTTCTGGTGTCAGGAAGTGCATCCAGAGGATGGAGGCAAGCATGCGCTACCTTGATTACATGTTCTAGTTTTCGTGGTTGTTCCTCTACTTTAGCTGCCAGAAAAAGGGCTGCTGGAGCAACACTCTTGAAGGGGGGGGAAAAAGAGAGATGTCATTTATTTCTAATACCAAGTCTGGGGGAAAAAAAAAAAAAAGGTGTTTTGTGCTATAATCTCATGTCTCTTATTTATGTTATCTTATAAATCTATTAGCTGCATGAGAAATTACTTTTAGTCAAGCATTTAAGAGCAAAGAGAAAAACTTTAGTATTTTTTGTTAAAGTTGGCTTTCATATGTATCTCTCCTTAGTCCTGAAGCACTTAGTCATTGTTTTAAAACTCTAAGACAAATACAAAATATATAGGAAAAACAAACAAAAAAAAACCTCTATGAATAACTTATGAAAATCCATATCAAGGAAGGCCGATGCCAAAGTAACAATATCAAATAAACTATTAAAGACAATACTGTCCAAAATTCTCTCACTGTATACGTACATACACGCAAATATACAGAACGAGGGAAGAAAACTTTTCATCTAAATATGGAAACATGAAAACAAATAATACCTTTAAAGGATGCCTTTTTCATCTAAAGAGAGTCATTTTTTCCATTTCAATGATCAGTACCAATAGTTTGGGTTTATATTTGGAATTCTGAATTTTTAAAAAATTCTATATGAGAAAGAGTATGAGAAAGTTGTATAGCAAAGAAAGTTGTATGAGAAAGTTGTATAGCAAATGATAGTGTTCTTCTATTTTTAAAAGTTGCAATTATTTCAGTAGTTTTTCTCTAGTTTAGCATATTTTTACCAGGCTGGAAAATCTCATCGTGTGGCCTAAATTATTGAAACAATTATCAGCATTAAAACTTTTTGATTTGTGCCACTATCATTTTCCTTGTTCAACTACATGTGGCCTCGGGTGTTCCATTAATCTCATTCCAAACATGAGCAGCATGAAGACCTTGAGCTGATTAAAAAAAAAAAAAAAAAAAAAAAAAGGAAGGGGGAGAGAAAAAAAGTCCTTTCAAAAACAACAAAGACATTTATGGACTTACGTTGCACAAATGAACAGTCCTCTATTACCAATTTTCTATTATCCATGCTAACAAAGATAGTCAACTAAAATCAAAAAAGCTAACTAAACAACATTTTGATCATATTTGACTTTGGAACATACTCCTATATAAAGTTTGCTATCAATTTTATTCAATTTACATGATAAAATATGCTCCTGAACAAACTAAATGAATTAAACATTAAAATTACTAAGTTCATTATTCACAAAGATACTCAGAGGATTTCTTCAAAATCAAAACCTATTCATTAATTTATCTATTTCATAAATATGGAATTTGATATATTAGGTTTGTTTAAAACAGAGATATAAGGGTTTTTGAGGGAAATAGGGCACTTAATTCGGATACTGTTTTGCTTGGGCTTATAGTAATTATATTAATTAGTATAATTGAGTAATGATGTTAATTAATATGATTGATAATAAATAACATATTAAGAGATGGCAAGGGGGATATAGCTCAATTGCATGCTGACCAGAAGGAAAAATTAAGATTATTTTTGGATTATAGCTAATCAACCCAAAAGGGATATAAAGCACAAAAAGAAAAAGCAACAGCTCCCTACTGTCATTTCACCAAATAAACTTAATTACTACACCCAGGATTAAAAACTTTCATTCAAGTCCTGCATTTTTCAACTTATATGTTATTTATTTATTTATTGTTATTTATTTAGGGCTCCTGAAATTCCATCAAGCCAATTTCCTCATGTCATCCCACCAATTTCTGCCTTGCCATTGCCTAGAACCTTTATCAGTGTATTCTTCCCTGCTTGAAGTGTCTACTTTTCTTTATTAATCCATAATTTACTTCCAAGATCACTTCTTTCTGGCAACCTTCCTTCATTAAACTATCATGCCTACATGCACAAAAATTTAATTTTTGTCAGTGGTTCAATTCAACTATAACAAAGCATTGTGCTAAACAGGCCTTGCAGATAAAAGGATTAAAACAAAACTTCCATCCTTCAAGAAGCATTTAAAATATTTTGACGATTTTATTGGGACAGTCAACATTAAGTAAATAAATATAAGGCAAGCTGAAGGGAAAAAGGGAAAAAGCCTCAAAGAGGCTCAATTTCAAAGAAATTCAATCATAGGGCATGAGAGGCAGAAAATGGAATTTCTGGTACAAAATACAATTAATAAAGGGGTTAGTTTGGGTGGGACTTGGAATGTGTGAAAGAGTAATATGAAAGGCAGATTCAAACCAAACTGTGGGGGCTTTAAATACCAAATTGAAATCCTAGAGACAACAAGGAGGCATAGATGATTTTTTTTTGAAGCAGGACAATGAAATTATTCTAAATCTGGATGAATGTAAGGTGAAGGAAAGGGTTGTTAAGGAAGTTTCTAAGATTCTAAAACAGATGCTTTTGGATATGTTTAATGAGCCGATAAAAAAAAGTTGGAGATGAGAGAGGGATATATAGATTGGAAAGTGATATGTAACAATTAGGGGAATGAATAGATTACTAAGAGAACAAAGAGAAATAAGACTCAGGATAGCATCTTAGAGCAGAGATGTCAAATGTCTACAGGGAACTAGATTAAAATGAAACTGAAAAAATTTTTCATCAAAAAAAATAGATATATGGTCACAAAGATGCATTAGAGAAAACTCAAGTAGATAAAGTATAAATGAGTCTAGCAAAGGAGATTTAAGGGGCACTCAACTAAGGGGAGAACCAGAAGCACTGTCACAGAAGCCCAAGGAATAACCAAGAGGAAGTTTTAATAGTGTCCAATCAAACAAGTCTATGTGGGTAGAGCACCTGCCCTGAAGTCTGGAGGACTTAACTTCAAATTTGACCTCAGACACTTAAAACTTATTATATATGACACTGGACAAATCACTTAATCCCAATTGCATAGCTTGTTTCCTTTCTTCCCTCCCTGCCCTATAGTATCAAAAGATGGTAAGAAATTAAATAGGATAAGAACAAACCCTAATAATAGATAGCAATCAAGATTCTGTTTTGGAGTTTTGTTTTTGTTTTTTTGGAGGGAGAAAGAGAAGAGTTTTGGTCAAAGGGTGGGGTTGGACAGCAAATTTCAAGATACTTCAACAAAGAGAAGGGTGAGTACATGAAAGCAGTGAGTTAAGAAATTATTCCAATCCTCCTTTTCACTTAAATACTCCATACTTCGGCTGAGAACTTTCTTAGGGAGAAAATGTGACCATTTAATGTGAGCCTCTCTTTACCTCAAAACCCCTTGAGCTCACCTACTACTACTCCTTTCCTCAGTCTGACAAAGAAGTGGTCCTTGGCCTACCACTCTACATGTTACATAATACCTCCCATCTTCTATTGCAGAAAGGATCTATAAATCTATTGTCCTTCCTCCACATTCTTAAACTTCTATTAATTGGTCCTCTCTTGATGATCTCAAGCATTCTGAAATCTCTAACCCTAAAAAACAAAAAACACTTCACTAAATCCTACAACCCCTCAAGCTATCATCCTCTATTTGTCTTCCTTTTTTTAAACTTGAACAAAAGTGTTTATACTCACTCCTTCCACTTTATCTCTTTATTATCCAGCTTCTAATCTGTTAATTGAGACTGTTCTCTTCAAAGTAACTAATGATCTCTTAGTCTTAGTCCTCATCTTCAACACATCTGCTATGTGACACAACCGACTATTATTTATTCCTGAATATATTTTCTCTAGATTTATGTAATTCTCTTCTAGTCTGCCAACATGTCTGGCAACTTTTTTCTCAATTTTTCTTTGCTGGCTCTTCACCCACACTATTTCCCAAGGTTCTGCCCTAAGTCTTTTACTCTCCCTACACACATTTTCACTTATTAACTTTATTGGCTCCAGTAGATCTAGTGTATCATCTCTATGCAGATGGCCCCTAGATTTATACAGGATTTCCCAAAAGGCTTAATGCAGTAATTAGTTTAAAATTCCACTAAGACTTTGGGGACATTGTATCTATCAAGTCTCCGTTTCTTCTCTGAGAGTCCTGCATCAGCATATATCTATTGGACATTTCAAACTAGATGCCCTGGAAACATTTTAAACTCAATATATTTAAAATTTAAACCCTTTCCTTTTCCACACTTCCTATATCTATCAAAAGTATCAACATCCTTCCAGTGTTTCAAGTTCCTAATTTTGACATTATCTTGGACTACTCATTTTCCCTCAATCAACAATTTTCAAATATTGCTGTTTCTATAATATATCCTTCACAAAATTACTTGAATCTAGATCCATCAACTCTTAACTACAACAGTAACAGCTTCTTAACTGATTTTCCTGCTTCCTCTCCCACCATCTTTAGTGTAGCCCAAATACAGTAGCCAGATATTTTCCTTAAATGTAGATCTGACTATGTAATTAACTCCAGTGGCTTCCTATTATCTCTAGAATAAAAGATAAATTCCTTTGTTTAGCTGTTTTAGTCCCGGGCAGCCTGAACTTAACCTCATCAAAACATTAATGCCATGATCTAGCTAACCTGTTTGTCATTCACAACTCTTTGCCTCCTCAAAGCTAGAAAATATTCTCTGAAATGCCATCTCAGTCCCTCTCTTCCTTAATGAAGCAGCTTAGGCACAAAAGCACTAAGCTTTCCTAATCCCTACTAACTGCTAAGTGTTTTAACTGCTAGTGTTCATTGTCCCTATGTTTTATTAATTACTTTGTATATATTTATAACTTCACATTTAACATTGTATCTTTTTCCCATGGCCTTATTGTAAGGTACATATGTGTATTGTAAGGCCATAAGATTTTGACAGAATGACAGACTAATGGAGTCTCAAGGGCAGATTGATAAATAACCACAGAGGGTAGTTTAGAAAGAGTAGTTAGGATAAGGGACACCTAGTTCTAGAAAGAAAGGCTAGGAGGCCAGAACCCAGATTTCTATAGGTAGAAGATGGAAAATATTTGAGAGGAAAAGTTCTAAAATTAATGGAAATTTGTCAATGATAGAGGATTCCAGAAGGCATAAAGGAAGAGAAGCAAAGGAGGCTAAAGACAGCTTGTTTCAAGAGGTACACCGTAAAACAATGAGAAATGAAGTGGGATGAATACAGCATGAACAAATAGGTGGAGAGTTACAAAGTGAGAAGACTAACCTAACTGGAAGAAAAGGTTTGTATCTGCATTTTATCACATAAACAAGAAGCTGCCACAAAGGTATCAGGGTAGAAAAATGTCTTGATACAACTTTATAATGATGAAAAATTTAAAAATTGATCTAAAATTAAAGATCACTTTAATAAGCAATATTACACAAAATAAGCAGAGGGAAAGCCAAGAAAGGATCAGTTAGGAAAGTGACCAAAATAATTTAAACTTAACTTTAATTTTAATATTTAACTGTTATATTTTAAATTCCAAACTGTCTCTTCCTTTCCCCAACTCTCCACTAGAGAAGGTCACCATCTGACATAGATGTATACATGTAAAAATTATTCTATACGTGACTATCAGTTCTTTGAAGATAGAGAGCATTTTCATTCATAGGTCCTTTATAGTTGATTTGAGTATTTTTGGCACTCAAAATGTGTTAGTCATTCACTTCTTCAAATGATATTGCTGTTTCAGTATACAGTTCTCTTCATTCTGCACATTTCACTATTCATTATTTCATGCAAGTACTCAACCAATTCATTAATTCTTATAACACAGTAGTATTCCATTACAATCATATACAACTTGATAAGCCATTCCCCAGTTGATAGATATCCCCTAATTTCCAGTTCTTTCCCACCACCACAAAAAAAAAACTATAAATATTTAAATATATAAAATAAATAACTATATAAATATACATATATGTTCTTTTCCTTTATCACTTTGGGAAACAATAGTGGATACAGAGTTTTATAACTTTTGGGGCATATAACAGATTGCTCTTGCTCTTGAAAATGGTTCGACTATGCTCAAAAAGTTATCAAACTGTGCATACCCTTTAACCCAGCAGTGTTTCTATTGGGCTTATATCTCAAAGAAATCATAAAGGAAGGAAAGGGCCCAACATGTGCAAGAATGTTTGTGGCAGCCCTTTTTGTATCGGCTAAAAACTTGCAAACTGAATGGATGCCCTTCAATTGGAGAGTGGCTGAATAAATTATGGTATATGAATGTTATGGAATATTATTGTTCTGTGAGAAATGACCAGCAGGATGATTTCAGAGAGTCCTGGAGAGACTTGCATAAACTGATGATGAGTGAAATGAGCAGAACCAGGAGATCATTATACACGGCAACAATGCTATATGATGATCAATTCTGATGGACATGGCTCTCTTCAACAATGAAATGTTTCAAACCACTTCCAATTGTTCAGTGAAGAAAGCCATATACAACTAGAGAGAGGGATGTGAAATGTGAACTACAACATAACATTTTCATGCTCTCTACTGATGTCTGCTTGCATTGTGTTTCCTTTCTCTGATTTTTCTTTCTTGCAGATACGATTTCTCTTGCACAAAAATGATAAGTGTGGAAATATGTATAGATATATTCGATTTGTCAAGTATTTTAACATAATTAACATGTAGTAGATATCCTGCCATCTAGGGGAGAGGTGGGGAGTAGGGGGGAAAAATTGTAACAGAAAGCTTTGTAAGGGTTAATGTTTAGGAATTACCCATACATATGTTTTGCAAATAAAGTTTTAATAAAAAAAAAAAAGAAAATGGTTCGATCAGTCCAGTTCCTATCAATATTTTAGTATTCCGATTTTTTCCATTTCCCCTCCAACATTAGTCTTCTTTCATTTTTGCCGATCTGACAGTTGTGAAATTTCCAAGTTATTTCAATTTGCTCTATATCAGTAATGATTAGAGCATTTTTAGATGACTATAGTTTTAATTTCTTCATTGAAAAAACTGCCTGTTCATATCCTTTGACCATTTATCAACTGAGGAATGACTCGTTCTTTTAAAATTGTAGATGAGACCTGCATCTATGAAACTGTCTGAAATCCCCCTCCCCCTCAATTCTCTACTTCCTTCAAATCTTGGTTCCATTTTATTTTGTACAAGTTCCTTTTATTTTAATGTAATCAAACTTATCAATTTTGCTTCTCAAAATGCTGTTTTAAGATAAATTCTTCTCCTAAGTCATAAGATGGATAGGTAATGTGTTCCATGTTCATTAAATTTTCTTTTACCTCCCTTCACATGTAGATCACATAACCATTTTTACCATATCTTGGTAAATGGTATTAAGAAAATAATTGTCTATACCCAATTTTGACCAGATTGTTTTCCAGTTTCCCCAACAAATTTTCACTAAATAGTGAATTTGGAAAACAAAGATAACACTACCAAAGGAAGAAAATTTAATGCCACTAGTATAAAATGTCACAAAAGTTAAACAAAAAAGATCTGCCACGGCAATTTCAGTAAAATGGAAGGGAAGTTGAGGGAAATTGGAAAAGCTTAAGAAAGGATAGGAGAAACGGAAACAGCAGGTATAGACCATTCTTAGAAACCTCTTAATGGATGTCAGGAGGAAAGTAAGACAGTAGCTGCAGAGTATAGCAGGGCAAAGGAAAGGGATTTATTTGCTTTTTAAAAATATAGAAAATTTGCTGTTCTTCATTCTGCAGAAGAGGAAAATTTAAGGTTTACCTAAGGAAAAAACAATTTCATAAATGCCTAGACAGTTTGGTATGAAAAATTCCTATAACAATTTCCCTAAACATTTACTTTTTCATTTTCATTTACATTTAGGGGGAAAAGGTTCAAAAAGTTTAGCTCTTTTCAAAATAAAGCAATGCCACAGGATCCCCTTTTAGAGGACATTTAGCTCATTTAGAGATAAAACCCCCATTTGATGGAGAAGGATACACTCAAGAGTGGTTAAGTGACTTGTCCAAACCAGATCACAAAAAGTAGTAAATGAGCACCAGAAGCAGAATGTCCAAGTCCTGATTCTACTCAGAACTCTATACTGTGCCACATTGTCTTCCCTTTACCTTGAAATACCCTGGGGCAAATGATTCATTATTTTTCAACTAGAAGGAGAAAAGATTCTTTTCCTCAAGCAATATTTATTCTCAGGACTATGTAGCATAAGAGGAAAAGTTTAAGGCCAAGTTCCTGAAAATACTACTACCTGTTCCTATATCCTTCATCCTGCAACATCAAGAGCACAAGGACTCATATATAAAAATATTTATGGTAGAACTTTTTGTTATAGTAAAGAATTAGAAAGGAAGGGAGTGTCTATAAGTTAAGGAGTGGTTAAGAAAATTATGATAGTATTAAAGAAATTGAAATAATGAAAGGGACAGATTCAGAGAAACCTGGGAAGATTTACATGAATTGATATGAAGTGAGTAGAACCAGGAAAACATATTATATATATAATAACCCCAAAGTTAACAAGGATTAATAATAATAGTTATCACTGACATAACACTCTAAGGTTTGTAAGGTACTAGACAAATATGATCTCATTTTACATACACATATTTATGTTTATTTATATTTAACAACCCTGGGAGACTCTACTTTATAGCTGAGGAACCTAATGCAAAGGTTAAGTGACTTGCCCAAGGTCAGCCAACTAATATCTTAAGGCTGAATTTGAACTCAAGTCCTCCTTACTCCAAGGTTTAAAGAATTATCAAGTATGTGAGGCAGGATTCAAACTCAGTTCTTCATTACTCCCAAGTCCAGGACTCTGTATTCCTAGATGCTTCATTACAAGCAACTTGTTATACTCTCCCTGACATTCAACTAAAAAGTTTAGTGCTATATCCTAAACACCCTAGTTTTCTGTAACTTATCATGGTTTTCTTGAATTTACTTTATTTCAAATCTATTCACATTAAGCAGCAGCCTTAGGGTTGTACGTAGGGTCAGTCTATAATCAAGAAGACAAGATTCAAGTCTTGCCTTTCAAACACAATGACTGAAACGCATCTGAAGTCACTTAATCTCTCAATGCACTCGAAGAATATAAGTTGCTGAGAAGGTGCTGATCTTTCAGACCAATGTGAGTGCTTTTTTGTATAAATGAAATCACAGGTCCAGTATCCTATTTCCTCATCTCTATTTAAAATCTATTTATTATTCTCTATATCATGCAAAGACCATGTCTTAAATTTATATCTTTTGAGCTTTAGTACCCTGGTATGAGTTTAATGTTTGCTGAATTGAAACTGAATATTGTTATGCACTCTTCTTCCAAATCATCTATAAGTTAAATAAGATCAGGTACAGATAGTACCAATCCCAAAGACAATGCATTGTTTATACTTGTCCATCAAATGAGAAACTATTTGTAAAATATTTAGCAAGTGCCTGGTACCCAGTAAGTGCTTAACTAATAATGTCTGCTCCCTTTCCCTCTCCATCTATAAAGTATCCCTCCAACCTTTATAAAATCATACTTACATTTCGATGGAATTGTGTAAAAGACTGGACCATGTAGAATCGGTGCATGTATACAATGGCAGTGTTGATAGTCAGTTGAGAGCTCAGAGATTTAAGTTAAGTCAAAATGCATACAGATACCAAAGTTACCATAAAGAAACCACATAAATAAAATATAAAAATAATGACTTCTGCATGAAAATATAATCTATTAATGAGTACATATGAAAGATTAGATTAGGGTGGTCCTGGAAGAAAAATAAAACACCAAAGAAAAATAATTTTGAAGATCCTCAAAAGCATAGTCAACAAATGTGATATATTTAAAGAAAACTGGGATATTAAAACACTCCTGACTCCTCTCATGCCATGTCAAGAATCACCTCTCTGGCTAGTTTTCTCTTCTTTGTGCTAGCAATGAAGAGGGTAAACAAAGCTCTCTAAGATTCCTCTAAGCTATAAAACTATAACCCTATGATTCAAGAGGTCAAAGAGATTTTCCATCTATTGAAAAACTTACAAAAGTATTTCTTTTAATTTTCTATTCCACTTAATTTGTAGTTATATTACAATGCAAGCTCGAAATCAGAAAAATCTTATATTTAAAAAAAAAGAAAGAAAAACTTTATACTTTTTCTTGTCATTCAAAGTCTAGCAGGATTCTGTGTACATAGTAAGCACTCCAAAAACTATTCAATAAATGAATAAAGTACCAGACATAGTTTTCTATTCTTCAAACTCATATCTGGTAGGGGGATATCCATGGCACGGCATCTCCAAGCAGAATACTGTGTTTCATCAATATTTATAATGCCAAAATCTGCTTTATATCTGGGCAATTTACTTTTATGTTAGTTTTCAAATGTAATTACTTATGAAGTTTTTGGGGGGTGAAGAGGAGTGCTAGCAAGTCATTAAATACATGTATAAATAGTACATGACATATATTGACATAGTGAATAGAGAATAGACTCTCCATCAGTCTTGATTCTTTTAACAGGTAAGTCACTTAAACCTCTTTATCCTTCCAATAACTCTAGGACACATACATTGTAACTCTAAATTATAGAAGAGTTGTTAATCTACACTGGTAGGAGTCTTCACTATAAGTTCCATGGTATTAAAATTCTGTGAATCTATTATAATAAAGCATCATTAGATCTCCCATACCCCTAGAATTAAACCCACGTTTGCTTTCTGACAACAGTTTCAACCTAGTTTCTTCACACAGACCTTCCCAAACATTATATTATCCATTATAAGTAGTATGCATTTAAAAGTGGTGGTCAACCAGCAAAGACATACTTTTCCATAATAATTTTATCAAGAAAAAAATGCCTTAGAAGTACAGAACCTGAAAAGTTTGTAACAGAATTACTTTCAAATGATGAAGAGACCAACCATAAAGAGATTCCTCCCCACCTGCTTTTGTAATCTAAAAGGTATACTTTCATTTATTAATTTGATGTTACCCATCAAATATAGAGTATGAATTTGCTGACTAATATAGCTGTTTCCCTCTTATAAATAAAAGTATGAACTTGAAAGACTAGCCCAGACTAGAGATAAAATAAGTACACTGAAATAGTGAGATGGCAATGAAAAGTACTGGATTTGAAGTCAGGAAGCCCTGAATTCACATCTAGGTTCAAACAAATGTCTGAACTAAGGCTGAGACCCTGGATAAATCATTTTGCATTTCCTCATTTGTAAAATGACCACCTATCTCAAGGGTTGTTGTGATGATAAAATAAAATAATTTTATTGCAAACCTTACAGTTATACATAATGGCATTGCTGCTGCTAGGGAAATATTCAAGACCAAAGAAAAATTGCTCTAAGAATGAACAAAAACAACTCCAGGTGCAGAATATCTACAAATTGCTATAGGATATCAAAGTAATTGAGGAAAAAAGGCAAACAAGAGGATAATTCTTCTAGGAAATTCTAAGTGTCTGAGAGAAAATCCCATTTGAGAGCCTATTTCTAGAACTGTAAATTCTAGCCAAACATTCAAGAACCTCATATACATAATGCAGAAAGAACTTTTGACCTTAGTGTTGATTTTCTCTGGCAAACAACAGAAAATAATTGCTACCAGCAACTTCATTGTTAAATATGAATATATATAATCACCATGTTTTAAACAAAGTAGAATCCAGTCTTTTATGAATACTAAAATACAGATTCACTGTACTAACAGTCTCATATGTGCCCCATTTGACCATTATGATCACTATCCTACGTTAGGAGAAAAATTTTCATATTGAAACATCTGATATCCTAAACATTTAAGTTTTTAGGAGTTTATAATTGCACTGTTTTATACCTAATAAGGGTATCTTGATCCAAAACAAAGGAATGCTCCCAAAAGATTATCAATTGTTAATCTAGATAATAAAAAATTTCTGGATCTAGCTAAGCCACAGTTGATGTATTTATTTTATCTTCTCCACTAAACTTATATCTTAGAGAACAGCATCTTTAGTTATGTAGTTCAACTTTATAGGAGCACAGAATCCCCTACTAGATGTCAAACTCCTTGTGAGCAGGCTTTTTGTTCTTTGTATCCCCAGTCTTTTCTAAGCATTTTTATATGCCCCATACCACAACAGAAAATCAAAAAACATTTTGTTGAATGAATGACTCTAAACATATAGTTATTTCCTGTTTCTAGAAAATAAGTTGAATTAAGATTCAGTCACTAAAATATTAATTGTGTATATGTGTGTATGAGAAAGATCCCATTTGGCAGACTGGTGAAGCCAATTGAAACTTTTCAGAATGCTTTTAAACCAACTGAAAGAAATGTCAAATTTCAGTTAATTAAATTAATAAACAGCGAACAGATTTACAAATAAACATCTGATTTTGTCAACACAACAGCCTTGGGAGGTAGATGTCAATTCATATTTTACACATGAGGAAACTAAGGCAGTGTTTTAAATGACTTGCCCAAGGATCCCTACTTACTGTGTCAGGTTGAAATTGAAATTTCGTCTTCACTCAAGGATCAAGTTCCTTTTCTACTAATGGAAAGTAAAGATTTAAATTTTCCCCCTATCCAGATCCCCAGAAATCTATCCCACTTTAAGACTACCTTACTTTAGACTAATCTAAATCTATCAGTCTTGACCAGAAAGGAAATTTAGCACAGTGGGTAATGTTTTCATCCACACTTAGGGTCCTTATATGAGAAAATGAAGTTATAACATATAAGAAAAAAAAAATTAATCCCAACAAACATTTTCTAAGACGTTAATTTTGAACGAGCCCGAGTCCAAAGGAGGACCTTCACCAACACAAGTTATACACGAGTTTTAATCCTTTCCACTGGTGGAAAGAGTAGGCACAAAGACAAAATTTTAAACTCAGGTCAATACCTAAAGCACTTGGGCACAAATTCCAGTCTATCCTTGTAAGCAATTTCTGTTTAACAATTCTACCTCTTAAATCCATTCTCCCTATCTCATCCTCCGACATGTCTTCAACAAAAGGTAGTTGAAGGCAGCTGAAGCTTTGGAAACCCCTTTCACTCAGTTCCCGTGAAGTAGCAGGAGGCCAAGTGTGGGAAGGCAGTACAAAGTTTAAAAAAAAAAAAAA
>JAJPUD010005774.1:122419-148630 GCA_023553655.1 Myrmecobius fasciatus
AAAAAAAAAAAAAAGTCAGGGAAAAAAGCTAACAAGAGGGACCGGAAGGAGACACTGGCTCTGGAGAACTGCACACATCGCGGGAAGAGTAGAGGGCTGGTGGCCGTGGAGCGGCAAATGATTTCGCTTTACTTCCCCCACGGAAACAGTGTCCCACTGCTCCCTATACTGGCATCTGGGGCCTACTCAACCTTCCCTGAACCCGCTCCCAGTTTCCGTGTTCCTTAGTCTCTGATCGAACCCAAAGCCCAAGGCCCAGCGGAACTATCCCAAGGTCTAGGCCGCGGTGCGGCGATAAGGATACACATTGAGACGCTGCCCCATATCCTGAAGCAGATTGGCTGCTTGCTGCCGGCAATAGAGCTCCTTGTCCGGGTCGATGCCGGCGCGACGGGACGGGCTTTTTTCCAGCTGTTCCCGGGTGAAGTACCAGCGCTTGGCCGAAGCTCCCTCCATAGTGCTTCACCCAGGCGGTGGCGGCGGCGGCAGCAGCGGCGAGCACGTCCCGGCGTCAACTGCGCAACGACGCACATCCGCTGCGAGGCGTCGGAGCGCGCGGTGACGCATATCCGATTCCGTGACCCAGGAGCCCCTCAAAGAGACAGGGGCGGAGCGATAGATGGATACTTCCGCAGAGCGCCTTAATTTGACCTCGGACCAGGGCGGAAACCTCGAGTGGATTGGTTGGCTCCAGGGCGCAGGTCTGAAAAGAAAGTGGTGTTTAGTGGTCTGAAGTTAGGAGATCCCGCCCTAAGTCCCAGTCTCCGCGCGAGAACGGATTCGGGGAGGGGCGACGGTTATGGCGCGCTCGCGCCTAGCTTGAGCGATGGGAGGAGGCATGGAAGCAAGGGTGGAGTTTGTTTCTGCTGGCAATGAGGCCTATGTGGAGAGGCAGGAAACTAGCAAGCTTCAAGATTGTCTTGGTGATTAATTATTTTTAGTGGCTTTCCACTCACTACGAGATAACCAGTAGGGGGCCCCGCCCTTTCTCGGGTATTTTTGCACGGAGATGTGTAAAGGGATCTTGGAAGCTACATCCCTTAGAAGGGGGTGGCAGGTCCAAGTGCTGAAGCAAGGCTGACCGTGCCAATGTCATTGCCTCCTGGGTCGTAGACCTGAGACCTAAAAAAGGTGTTTTAGGAATCCTGTTGTCCAATCTTTTCCGTTAAGTATAGCCTGCCCGTGATCACTCGGGTCATCCACTTAGTGGAGTCAGGATTCGAACCCAGTGATTAGGATTCCTGGTCTCGGGCTCGTCTCACGTGGCCCAAGCATACATGCATATATATGACAAAGGAGGAAGAGCTACTTGGGTCATGTTTTTAAATGTAAATTTTAGTAATGAAGGTGGAAATTCTGAAAAGGTGATCCGGGGATTTGGAGTAAGACAAATTTCCTGACACAGCTGGCGCAGAGGATAAGGTAATATGCCCCAGGGAACAGTCTCCAAAACACTGCTTTTTATAAATGCAGATTTATAATGAGAAAATGCCTTCTTCCCGATCTGGAGGCATTTGTTTTCTGATTTCAAATGGAATGTGTCTCTCTGCTTTTGGGGAGGGGTTAGGTTGTTATTCAAGCCTGACCCCGGTTCCCAAAGGCCTCATTGCAGTCTGTCACTTAAAATTGTATTAGAATAGAATCGAAAATCCAGTAGGGACTTTAATGATTATCTTTAGCAAGGAAAATGACATATTTGGGAAGGAAAAAAATCAGGTGGAGTGAGCTGGGAGCCAACCAGAACCAGAGTTGATGGTTAAATTTTCTTTGTGAACATTTACACTTCAAGAAATGGCAAAACTATAAATGGGATTGATTTATTGTTTTGTTGATTGTCTGGACTTAAGAAAGTGATGGCAAATATGCAAAATAAATGTGAAAGAATTATTTAATTCTTTTTTTCTTCAAAAAGTCTGGTGATTAAACATTTACCCTTCCTCACATTAGCCTATACATTTCTCAGGCACAACCAGGAATAGGGAATCATTTAGGGCTTGGTCAGGGATTCTTGTTCATCTACGTTCTATTCAAAAAGTACCCTTCATTTCCAGCCTGTAGGACCCGTCTTTGTACATACCCCTTAAGATTTAGGAAGAAATGATTTTGGAATATAATAGTGTTAGGGTACACCGAAGATATTGGGGTGCCCGGGTGTGGGTTGTGGTATCTGAAAGATTTCAGGCTAAAATCGTCTCTAAGCAAGGGCATTTATTTGTCCATAGAACTGACCCTCTGATTTCTCAAAGAGGAGAGCAGTCTAATCCAACCTCTTCATTTTGTAGATGACACTGAGACTCAAAGAAGTTAAATAATACGCCCAAAGCCACCCAAGTTATATCAAAAAGGAGGATTGAAAATAGGTCCTCTGAAAGGAGCCAGTGCTTATTCTTTTTTCCCCTGAGGCAATTAGGATTAAGTGACTTGCCCAGGGTCACACAGCTAGGACATGTTTAGTGTTTGAGACCAAATTTGAACTCAGGTCCTCCTGACTTCAGGGCTGATACTCTATCCAGTGCTCCATCTAGCTGCCCCTGCTTATTCTTTACATTGTGCCATTCTGCTTTATCTTCCTGCAGAGATCAAAAGGAATGGGTTTTATGTAAAATATTTAGTATTTTGCTCAGGATGAAAGACCTAGCTGCCTCACCTTCTTTGGAAGTGATTTTATTTATTTATTTATTTATTTTATTAAAGCTTTTTATTTGTATAACATATGTATGGGTATTTCCCCAACATTGATCTTTACAAAGCTTTCCATTACAAATTTTACCCCCAGTCCCCTCCCCTCCCCTAGATGGCAGGAAGTCCACTACATGTTAATGATGTTGAAATGCTTGAGAAGTTATGCAAGAAAAATCCTATCTACAAGGAAAAAAAAAGAATCAGAGAAAGGCAACACAATGCAAACAAATATCAATAGAGATCATGAAAATGTTACATTGTGGTCCACATTTCACATCCCTCTCTCTGGGTGTATATGGTTTTCTTCAGTGAACAATTGGAACTGGTTTGAGACATTTCTTTGTTGCAGAGAGCCATGTCCATCAGAATTGATCATCATGTAATACTGTTGTTGCTGTGTATGATGATCTCCTGGTTCTGCTCGTTTCACTCAGCATCAGTTCATGCAAGTCCCTCCAGGCCTCTCTGAAATCGTCCTGCTGGTCGTTTCTTACAGAGCAATAATATTCCATAACATTCATATACCATAATTTATTCAGCCACTCTCCAATTGATGGGCATCCCCTCAGTTTTGGAAGTGAATTTAAAAAAAAAAAAACAAAACCTATGTGACTGGGCAAAAAACTATTCTTTTTCCATTTCCTTGTCTTCAGAATGAGAAGGTGGGACTAAATAGATAGTTGTAAAGGTCCCTTTTTTATAACAAATGTTAAACCTGATTGCCAACTGGGGCCTGAACCATATTAAAATGTAATTGGGAAATATTTAACAAAATAAATAAAAATACAACAGAACATAGACAATGTGGTAGACAGTTTAGTAGCCTGGCTTCCATTTCAATTTGACGCCACTTTTTTTAGAACATATGATCTGAAATTTCAGAGGAACATGAAAAGCTTCAAAATTACTAAAAATGGGACAAATAGTTGGAACAGAAATACTAAGAAGGAAAGGAAAAGAACTGGAGTGATTTATGTTGAATTTATTCATAACAGCTCATTCATTTTTCTGCTCAGAACCCTCACTATTGTCTTACAGTTCTTTGCATTTTATTAAATTTATTGTCATAAATTCAGTGCCTCTCATTCAAAGTATTTTAGAGCTTTAACCCTATTGTTCATTTTCATAAGCTCATATACTTCAATCTGCTGCCTTTTCCCCACGTGACCCAAACTTTTGTTCCTTCCCCCAAACTTCTAGTATCTGTTTTTTTAAAACGTGCAATTCTTCTATACATATTTCCATATTTATCATGCTGCACAAGAAAAGTCAGCTCAAAAGGGGGAAAATTTAAAAAGAAAAAAAAACAAGCAAGTAAATAAAAAAAGGTGAAAATACTATGTTATGATACACATTCATTCCCCATAGTCATCTCTCTAGTTGCATATAGCTTTCTCCATCATAAGTCTATTGGAATTAACATTGAATCATTTCATTGCTGAAAAGAGCCAGGTCCATCACAGTTGATCATCACATAAGTTTGTTGCTGTGTACAATGTTCTCTTGATTCTTCTCATTTCACTTAGTATCAGTTCATGTAAGTCTCTCCAGGCCTTTCTGAGAGAGACTGAGCATTTCTTATAGAACCATAACTTATTCAGCTATTTCCCAACTAAGGCACATACACTCAATATCCAATTTGTTGCCACTACAAAAAGGGCTGCTACAAAAATTTTGCACTTCACAACTCTACCAACAATGAAACTCCTAAAATCTGTCCATTTCAGATTTTTGAAATCCTGACTCTACACAAATAGAAATAATCTATAACTTCTTGAAACACCTCTTGCATTTGGTACCTAACTCTTATGGCACTTCACATATTTTGCACAAGCTTTTCCTAGTCACTGTAATGCAAGTTCCTTGTTTGCATGTTATCTCCTTCATTAGTATGAGTTTAAGGGTAAGGAATTTTTCTATCTTTCTTAGCACAATGCCTGGCAGGTAACAGGTACTTAATAAATGCTTTTTAATTTAATTAGCCAGCAAATATTTGTTGCACTCTTCCCTCAAGATCCTATAACAGAAATATGTACACATAAAAGTAGATACAAAATATATACCAATGCATATGGGGCAGTCATTTAGAAATTATCCAATAAGGAGTTGCTGATGTTGGACTGAAACTCGAGAGGAAATATAGATCTGAGAACTATCTGCAGAGAGAATATTGAAGTCATGGAAGCTGATGAGATCACAGAGAAGAGTGTGTAGGGAAAAAAAAAAAAAGAGAGAGAGCCCAGAACAGAGTCTTGGGGGGTACCTCATTTGGAAGCCAAATACAAATAATAATCTATCAAAGAAGTAATTCCATAGGTAAAAGGAGAATGAATAGACAATAATGCTATGTGAACTCAGGAAGAATACAAATCTTGCATTGTTAATAGTGATGAGAGGTCCAGGATGAGGGCTTAGATGAAACCCTTTTATTTAGCAAATATAAATATATTTGTGTGTATATATTCTCACCTGAACTAAACTATGAACTATTTAAGTTCCCCCAATACAAGATGGTACAATAGGTTATCTACAAGAAATGTTAGTTGAATGAGAAAATTGAGGGATTAGATAATAATAATAGTAGCTCTTTATCATTTTTACAACTTTTACATGGAACTTTACAACAACCTTTTCAAAATTCAAGTACTGGATTTTACCAACAATGAAAACTGAGGTTCAGGAAAGTAACAGGATAGGTAGATATCTGCCTATGTTGACAAAACCTTTACCCTAAACCATACCACAGAGCTGACCTTAACATACATGTTGGATTTCTCTATTTTCCATTTCAAGCCAAATCAGTCTTTCCAGCACAGACTTGCTAATTCCTGTTTACCTTTGCACGTTATCACTCAATTCCTCCTCTGTGGAATACCAGCCATCTTTTCTTTACTACTCATGTCCACATCCTCCTTTAAAATCCAACTCAAAACATAATTGTACAAAAAGTCTTCCTAGATTGGCTGCACTCCACTTGAATTACTGCACTGTCATTCTGTATTTGTTGGCAATTTCTCCCAAATTACATGTGCATATATTTGCCACATTAGTCTCAATCTCCCAGAAGACAGAAAAGAGAACTTTTAATTCATTTATATTTTTCTAAAAGTTATCAGTATAAAGTTCTTCACTCCATGGATATTTGAATTCTTATTTAACTATAATTAGGGGAAGAATTGAATTTACTGAAGAGTTTTTTGGAGAAGAAATGATTTTACTGAGTGGATACCCAATAAATGGCAGAATGGCTGAATACATTATAGTATATGAATGAGATGGAATATTATTGTACTTTAAAAAATGAGGGGTCATTTCAGAAAAGCCTGGAAAGAGTTATATAAACTGATGCCACGTGAAGTGAGCAGAACCAAGAGATCACTGCACACTGTAACTACAAAATTGTGTGATTGATAAGACAGAGAAAAGGGGATAGGAAACCCCCTTTTTGGCCAGTCGTGGGCTTTGTGGAGGATCCACAAACCCCAAGAAACGAGGTGTGAGGTTGGGACAGCTCCAAATGGGAGAAGTAAAGGTAGGTTATCAGCAAGATGGGTTTACACTGAGCAGCAGCTCAGTGGGTTTTTTTCTTGTGTAGGAAATATCAAAGATTTGGGGTTCAGAGTCATCCTTTTATTTTGCCCTCTAAGGCTTCAGGCTGGAAGATTAAGAGTTAGTATCTCTAAAGGGTGGTGATTACTCCCTAGGCCAAAATTTCTGATTGAATTGCAAGTTTGCTTATGAATAGGTGGATGGGGCCCCTTCTCTCTCCACAGGAGGGTTTTTGAGATTTGGGGTCTCTCCAGTTCCCCCCAAGATCAGGAGACACACAAGGACAGTTTACATCATTTTCCTCCCCTCAAGCCATCACCCCAAATTCATTTGGGGCAAAGGGACGAAGGTCTCATCTTCTGTAACTGCTCCAAGCTAACAGGGGTAATAGAAAGGTCCCTAAGTTCAATGGGGGCTCAAGCCAGAAGGGGAAGTGCCAGATCTGAAGATGGCAGCAACATCTAGGAGATGTGGAGTGTCCAAGTCAGATTGTGTGAGTAGCTGGAAGTTTGTAGCTTGGAGCCTGGAGAATAAAATCTCACAAGCAGATTAAAAGTGGGGTAGCATCCAGAGATGGTGACATTTGGGACTGAGGCTTTTGCAAATAATGCATTGGGTCCTCTCTGTGGGCTGCCTTGAGGATGTCCAACAATCCTGAATGCCCCCACTGCCCACAGAGCTCCCTAGCCTGACAGGGTGAGAAGGAGTTAACTACTGGCAAGGGCCACAGAATGACAAGCAGGAAAGAAAATGCTAGGAGCAAAGTTCTCATCTTTGGAGTGAGAAAGAATTAGGAAGAAGAGTGAGAGAAAGAACACGGACAATTTCAGACTTTCTCCAGAGTGTTTTCAGTGGTCTGTGGAAGTGTAGCTTCGGGTCCTCTATGGGTTCACCAACAAGGACCAAAAGCAACTTGAGACCTCTGCAGGGGACATATGTGTAAAGTCTATTTGCCAATGTTCCCCTGGGTATATATGCCCCTTCTCTGAACAGGCTTCGGGGGGGGGGGGGGGTTTAACCGCTCCTTCAGGATTTACTTGGGCACAAATTGGGCAGGCCTGGAAGACCTGCCTTATTGTTCCTCCTAGTTTGTGGCCAGTAAAAATGTGTTTCATAAGGGATTGAAGAGCATTCCTTCCCAGATATGTAGCCTGATGAAGACCAAAAATAAGTTTCCACTGACTTGCCTCTAGGATTAAAAGTTGACCTGAGGGTATTTGAAACCAACCAGAGGGAAAGAGTATGTACCCCCTTTCTTTCCATATAGCTCCATGAGCATGCAGAATATGAAAGGCAGATTTGGAGTCAGTATAGATGTTCACTTTCATTCCCTTTCCCAGGTATCAAAGTTCTGGTTAGGGCAATTAGTTCAGCTTTCTGGGCAGTGGCTTAGCTTCCAGGGTGCTATGGAGACTCACCACAGAACAACCTGCCTAACTTTCCCCATTTTCTTCAGACTGATCATTGTCAGGGGTAGAATTAAGGGTGTGACATACCTGGAGAATCAAGTCCAGGGTTAGCAAGAGAGCCTGATGTCTAGTAAGCCTCCCAAGCCACTGCTGTCCTTGCTTCTAAAATGCTCTGGTGCCCTAGGGTAAGTTTTAAGGCTTCTTCAATTAAAAGGGCATAGCAGCCACTGCTCTAAGACACAAGAGCCATTTTAGGGAAACTGAGTCCAGTTTCTTTGAGAAGTAGGCCACTGATCTGAGTCTGAGTTAAAAGCCCCAGGGCTTGGCCCCACCTTTCACCTTCATTTAGAGTGAGGCTTTTCTAGGTTTGATATAGCCTGAGCAGAGGCAGAATTCAGTTCAGGTTTTAGAAGCCTTGGTCTGATCAGGGACTTGAATGGGGGTTAGGTTATGGCCCAGAATTTTTTTTTTTTAAATTAAAGCTTTTTATTTGCAAAACATGCATGGGTAGTTTTTCAACATTGACCCTTGCAAAGCTTTCTGTTATAAATTCCCCCCCCCAACCCCCATCCCTCCCCTAGATGGCAGGAAGTCTACTACATGTTAATTATGTTAAAATACTTGACAAATCGAATATATGTATACATATTTCCACACTTATCATTGTTGTGCAAGAAAAGTCAGATCTACAAGGGAAAAAAAATCTGAGAAGGGAAACATAATGCAAGCAAACATCAATAGAGAACATGAAAATATTATGTTGTGGTCCACATTTCATATCTCTCTCTCTGGGTGTATATGGTTTTCTTCAGTGAACAATTGGAACTGGTTTGAGACAATTTTTTGTTGCAGAGAGCCATGTCCATCAGAATTGATCATCATGTAATAAATACTGTTGTTGCTGTGTATAATGATCTCCTGGTTCTGCTCGTTTCACTCAGCATCAGTTCATGCAAGTCTCTCCAGGCCTCTCTGAAATCATCCTGCTGGTCGTTTCTTATAGAACAATAATATTCCATAACATTCATATACCATAATTTATTCAGCCACTCTCCAATTGATGGGCATCCATTCAGTTTCCAGTTTCTAGCCGCTAGAAAAAGGGCTGCCACAAACATTCTTGCACATGTGGGGCCCTTTTCCTCCTTTAAGATCTCTTTGGGATATAAGCCCAGTAGAAACACTGCTGGGCCAAAGGGTATATTTGATACCCAATTTTTGATACACAATTTGATAACTTTTTGAGGCTAGTTCCAAATTGCTCTCCAGAATGGTTGGATCCATTCACCATTCCACCAACAATGTATCAGGGTCCCAGTTTTCCCACATCCCCTCCAACATTCATCACTATCTTTTCCTGTCATTTTAGCCAATCTGAAAGGTGTGTAATGGCATCTCAGAGTTGTTTTGATATGCATTTCTCTGATCAATAGTGATTTGGAACACCTTTTCATATGACTAGAAATAGTTTTAATTTCTTCATCTGAAAATTGTTCATATCCTTTGACCATTTATTGGTTGGAGAATGGCTTGAATTCTTATAAATATGAGAATTCTCTATATATTTTAGAAATGAGGCCTTTATCAGAACCCTTAAATGTAAAAATGATTTCCCAATTTATTGCTTCCCTCCTAATCTTGTCCGCATTAGTTTTGTTTGTACAAAAACTTTTTAACTTAATATAATCAAAATTATCTATCTGGTGTTCAATTAAGAGTTCCATTTCTTCTTTGGACACAAATTTATTCCTTCTCCACAGGTCCAAGAGGCAAATTATCCTATGTTCCTCTAATTTGCTTATAATATCACTCTTTATATCTAAATCATGAACCCATTTAGATCTTATCTTGGTATGTGGTGTTAGGGGTGGGTCAAGCCCTAATTTCTTCCACACTAGCTTCCAATTTTCCCAGCAGTTTTTGTCAAATAGTGAGTACTTATCCCAAGAGCTGGGGCCTTTGGGTTTATCAAACACTAGATTGCTATACTTATTGCCTAGTTTGTCCTGTGATTCTATCCTATGCCATTGATCGACTACTCTATTTCTTAGCTAGTACCAAATAGTTTTGATGACTGCTGCTTTATAATATAGTTTTAGATCTGGTACAGCAAGGCCACTTTCATCTGCCTTTTTTTTTTCCCATTAATTCCCTTGAAATTCTTGACCTTTTGTTCTTCCAGATGAACTTTGCTACTATTTTTTCTAGATCTGTAAAATAATTTCTTGGGAATTTGATTGGTATTTGATTGTATGGCTCAGATTTTTGACAAACTGGCAGGTGATGTGGGCTTTAATTAAGAGGATCCTGTATCCTCTAGAAGCCAAAAGATTAAGGGTTTTTGTAGCTGTGCCTGAGAAAATCTCTTGGGTGGGGCTGCAGATCAAGATAAATCTTTAGCCAGTACTAAGAGTTTTTGCTTTTTCTCAGTCCCAGAGATTTCTTGGTCCCAGACAAAGGAATCCATTTTTTCTCAGATTTCAGAGGGAATATAGGAGGATTTTGAAATCAGCACAAAAAGATCTGAGAAGAGAAAAGTGGGTCCCCAATTTCACCATTAAATCATGCCCCAATAAGGGAGCAGGGCAAGAAAGGAATAATAATAAATGAGTGTTTAAACAACAGATCATCAAACTGGCAAGACAGAGGGAAAATCCCAGAACAAATCAAGTTTTCCTTCAACCCCCATTGTCCTATGGGGGAGGGGCAAGTGAGATCAGAGTGTTAAAGTGAGACAGAAAGAGAAGTCCCTGTATCAAAAAGAAATTCAATGGTCTAACCAGCCACTTCCGAGGATAGCCAGGATTCCTCTGTCATGGTGGATCGAGGGGGAACTTGAATGAGCCCCAAACTCCTGCTGGAGGGCAGGGCATTGGGGGCACAGCTTGGCCCCTATTGGCAGTCTCTCTTCCAATACCTCTCCTGATTGCACTTGGGGCAGAGACTGGGGTGTTTTTGAGGACAGTTTCAGCCCTGTCCATGACACTTGAAGCACGAACCCCTAGGTTTCCCGGAAATGTCATTAGCCAAGATTTGGGACTGTTGTCCATTTCTTGCTTTAGCTCTATGGTCTTCCTCTGCTGCAGTTTGTTCCCTATTATTAAAGACCCCCAACAGCTATTTCTAACAGCTGAGTCAGAAAAGTTTAAGGGCCCAAAGCTGGCTTCTGCAGCTTCCTCCATATATCTGGGGCAGATTATTTAATATTAACAGATCAGATTGGAGGGCAATGGCCTTAGACTCCCCTCATACACAAAATAAAGTGGGTGGGGTCCACAGAATAATGGCCAGATTTTTCCTTAGTCTGGGAAAGATTTGACATTGAAAGAGGCACCTCTGCTCTGTGTGTTTCTCCCAGAGAGTCTGCTGCTTCTCTCAAGTGGTAAGAGTGGCTGAATCAAGATCCTAAGGAGGAGAAAAAGGGGTCCCACTCCTTCTAGCAAAGAGATTGAGAAGTAGGGACTGAGAAGTCTTAGGATCTGGTTCAGGAGGCGAGGGAGACAAAAGTTAAAGAAATATTGTCAGACATAAGGTCCTGTCTTTGGTAAGGAGGTGGCTCTGAAAGGGATTCAGAGGCTTCCTGATAAGGACTGCATAGGGGTGCAGAGGAGGGATCCTGTGTTCCTAGAAGAGCAGGAAGGAGGGAGTTATTTAAAAGGTTAGTATCTAGTTTTGATTTCCCTCCAGTAAATTTAAGCAGCTTCTTGCAGTGCTATTTTAATTTAGGCGTTTTAGTTTTGAGATCTTTTAAGCCAAATTTGTCTTAAGAAGCAGCCTTTAGGAATAGTGACAGAAATATTGTCCCTTTTTATCACAGCCTTAGTAGGTTCCCCAAATTCTATAGCACTCTGTGCTCTTTAGGCATCTCTAAAGAGGGAGACAGAGAGACAGAGGTTCCCTGATTAAGGGGACCCCTGTTCAAGTTCAGGAATTTCCAGACCAGGCATCCCCCGGCAGGGAATTCTACTTAGAGCATAGAGCTCCCAAAAGCCGGAATGTTCCCGGGTATTTGGGTGTTCCATCTATAAAAAAGAAAACAAGAGAAGGCTTATCATAACCAGAATCTCGGGGGTCACTGTACAGGTCACCAAATGAGGGGAGAGAAAAGAGGAGAGGGAACCCCCTTTAGGCCACTTGTGGGCTTCATGGAGAAATCCACAAACCTCAAGAAATGAAGCAAGAGGTTTATGGCAAAATGGGTTTATTATAGCTTCAGAGAAGCAGCTTTCTTAGCAGGACAGTTCTGAAAGGGGAGAAGTAAAGGTGGGTTATTAGCAAGATGGGTTTACACTGAGCAGCAGTTCAGTAGGCTTTTTCCTTGTGTAAGAAATACCTTTTTTAAAAAATTTTTTTATTAAAACTTTTTATTTGCAAAACATATGTATGGGTAATTCTTCAACATTAACCCTTACAAAGCTTTCTGCTACAAATTTTCCCCCCCTACTCCCCACCCCTCCCCTAGATGGCAGGAAATGCACTACATGTTAATTATGTTAAAATACTTGACAAATCGAATATATGTATACATATTTCCACACTTATTATTTTTGTGCAAGAAAAATCATATTTACAAGAAAAAAAAATCAGAGAAAGGAAACAATGCAAGCAAACATCAATAGAGAGCATGAAAATGTTATGTTGTAGTCCACATTTCACATCCCTCTCTCTGGGTGTATATGGCTTTCTTCAGTGAACAATTGGAAGTGGTTTGAAATATTTCATTGTTGAAGAGAGAGCCATGTCCATCAGAATTGATCATCATGTAATATTGTTGTTGCTGTGTATAATGATCTCCTGGTTCTGCTCGTTTCACTCGGCATCAGTTCATGCAAGTTTCTCCAGTCCTCCCTGAAATCGTCCTGCTGGTAGTTTCTCACAGAACAATAATATTCCATAACATTCATATACCATAATTTATTCAGCCATTCTCCAATTGATTTGTGTAAGAAATATGGAAGACTTGGGATTCAGAGTCATCTTTTTATTTTTTCCTTCTAAGACTTCAGGCTGGGAAATTAAGAATTAATATCTGTAAAGGGCAGTGATTATACCCTAGGCCAAGATTTCTGATTAAGTTTCAAGTTTGCCTATAAATAGGTGGATGGGGCTTCTCCTATCTGCACAGGAGAGTTGTTGAGATTTGGGGTCTCTCCAGGCCTTCCTCCACGATCAGAGGACACACAATCAAGGACAGTTTACGTCATGATGATCAACTGTGATGGACTTGTGATGGCTCTTTTCAACATTGAGATGATCCAAGATAATTCCAATAGTCTTGTGATGGAAAGTGACATTTACATCCAGAAAGAGAACTATGGAGACTGAATATGGTTCAAAGCATAATATTTTTACCTTTTGTTGCTATTGTTTGTTTGCTTGTTTTTTCTTTTTCTTTTTTTTTTTTTTAGTTTTTATATCCTTTTTGATCAGCTTTTTCTTTTTTTTCCCCTGATCTCTCTCTCTCTCTCTCTCTTTTTTTTTAATTAAAGCTTTTTATTTGTAAACCTATGCATGGGTAATTTTTCAACATTGATCCTTGCAAAACCTTCTGTTCCAAATTTTGCTTTCCTTCTCCTCCATCCCCTCCCCTAGATGGCAGGAAGTCTAATACATGTTAATTATGTTAAAATATATGACAAATTGAATATATGTATACATATTTATAAAGTTATCTTGCTGTACAAGAAAAATCAGATCTAAAAGAAGAAAAAAAAACTGAGAAGGAAAATAAAATGCCAGCAGACATCAACAGAAAGAGTGAAAATGCTATGTTGTGGTCCACACTCAGATCCCACAGGCCTCTCTCTGGATGTAGATGACTTTCTTCATCACTGAACAATTGTAACTGGTTTGAAATATCTAATTGTTAAAGAGAGCCATGTCCATAAGAATTGATCATTGTATTGTCTTATTGTTGCTGTGTATAATGATCTGGTTCTGCTCATTTCACTCAGCATCAGTTCATGCAAGTCTCTCCAGGCCTCTCTGACATCATCCTGCTGGTCATTTCTTACAGAACAATAATATTCCATGACATTCATATACCATGATTTATTCAGCCATTCTCCAACTGATGGGCATCCATTCAGTTTCCAGTTTCTAGCCACTACAAAAAGGGCTGCCACAAACATTTTTGTACATGTGGGTACCTTTTCCTCCTTTAAGATCTCTTTAGAATATAAGCCCAGTAGAAACACTGCTGGGCCAAAGGGTATGCACAATTTGATAACTTTTTGAGTCTAGTTCCAAATTGCCCTCCAGAATGGTTGGATCCATTTACCATTCCACCAACAATGTATCAGGGTCCCAGTTTTCCCACATCCCCTCCAACATTCATCACTATCTTTTCCTGTCATTTTGGCCAATCTGAAAGGTGTGTAATGGCATCTCAGAGTTGTTTTGATATGCATTTCTCTGATCAATAGTGATTTGGAACACCTTTTCATATGACTAGAAATAGTTTTAATTTCTTCATCTGAAAATTGTTCATATCCTTTGACCATTTATTGGTTGGAGAATGGCTTGAATTCTTATAAATTTGAGTCAATTCTCTATATATTTTAGAAATGAGGTCTTTATCAGAACCCTTAAATGTAAAAATGATTTCCCAATTTATTGCTTCCCTCCTAATCTTGTCCGCATTAGTTTTGTTTGTACAAAAACTTTTTAACTTAATATAATCAAAATTATCTATCTGGTGTTCAATTAAGAACCCCAGTTCTTTTATTTTTCTTTCTTTTTGCTAAGGCAATTGAGATTAAGTGACTTGCCTAGGGTCACACAGCTGGGGAATGTTAAGTGTCTGAGATCATATTTGAACTCAGGTCCTTCTTACTTCAGGGCTGGTGCTCTATCCACTGGCCACCTAGCTGCTCCAAGAGTCCCAGTTCTTTTTTTGTTTTTGTTTTTGTTTTTTTGCTTTTTTGCTGAGGCAATTGGGGTTAAGTGACTTGCCCAGGGTCACACAGCTAGGAAATGTTAAGTGTCTGAGATCAGATTTGAATTCAGGTAGTCCTGACTTCAGGGCTGGTGCTCTATCCACTGCGCCACCTAGCTGCCCGGAGTCCCAGTTCTTTGAACACAAATTCCTTCCCTTTTCCACAGATCTGAGAGGTAAACTATCCTATGTTCCTCTAATTTATTTATAATATCATTCTTTATGTCTAAATCATGAACCCATTTAAATCTAATCTTGGTATGTGGTGTTAGGTGTGGGTCAAGCCCTAATTTCTTCCATATTAGTTTCCAATTTTCCCAGCAGTTTTTGTCAAATAATGAGCTCTTATCCCAAAAGCTGGGATCTTTGGGTTTGTCAGACATTAGATTGCTATAGTTATTGCCTAGTTTGTCCTGAGATCCTATCCTATTCTACCAGTCGACTACTCTATTTCTTAGCCAGTACCAAATGGTTTTGATGACCGCTGCTTTATAATACAGTTTTAGATCTGGCACAGCTAGGCCACCTTCATCAGCATTTTTTTTTTTTTAATTCCCTTGAAATCTTGACCTTCTGTTCTTCCAGATGAACTTTGCTACTATTTGATCAGATTTTTCTTGTGCAGCACAATGTAATATGAAAATATATTTAGAAGAATTGCACATGTTTAAACTATATCTGATTCCTTGCTGTCTTGGGGAAGGGAAGGAAGACAGAGAGGGAGAAAAATTTGAAGCACAAGATTTTTCAAAGGTGAATGTTGAAAACTGTCTTTGCATGTATGTGGAAAAATAAAATGCTATTAAAAAAGAAAGGATTTTAAAGAAAGAATGAAATGAGAACTGAGGACAAATAGCTATTATAATAACTCATAATAATAATGCTTCATTGGTGGAATAGAAGTGATTCTACACATTGTGGTATGGAAATTTTTCAAAGAATGTGCCATTCAAGTTGGAAAAGCTTTGAGTTCACACCAATAGACCGTGTCTAGCCATTTACCCATGAGACAGACAAAACTACACAAAAGGTCCTCAGTTCTTTTGACTCATGGTCCACTCACACAACTTTGAACTCACACCAGCTCTGGTCCTCATCATCTTTTGTCTGAACTATTGCAAAAGTCTCCACTTGATCTTTTTGCCTCAAATTTTTCTCCATTCCAATCCATTCGTCATTCAGCTGCCAAGGTGATATTTTTAAAGTTTGTTCAGACCATATCATTTCCTCCTTCCTTCCTACACTCCCTTCCCTTACTACTCGGTGATTTCCCATGGTTCTCTGTTTATCTCCAGGATCCAATATAAACTTTATTTTTTGGCATTTAAAGCTTTTTTTCATCTCTTCACTCACCTTGATGGGAGGATCCAAGTGTAGGTTGGTAGGAATTGGTAGCAGGAGTCATCTGGTAGGGCATGCCTTTTGTATCTTCAAAGGACTTTCTTACTTTGTACCTCAGCTATGATATGGTAAATAGCACAGTGATCTTTCAGGGCAGACATCAGTCAGAAATGTTTGCTTATCCGATGAATGTTGGAGGGGATGTGGGAAGACTGGGACACTGATGTATTGTTGGTGGAACTGTGAATGGATCCAACCATTCTGGAGAGCAATTTGGAACTATGCTCAAAAAATTATCAAACTGTGCATACCCTTTGACCCAGCAGTGTTTCTACTGGGCCTATATCCCAAAGAGATCCTAAAGGAAGGAAAGGGCCCCACATGTGCAAGAATGTTTGTGGCAGCTCTTTTTGTGGTGGCTAGAAACTGGAAACTGAGTAGATGTCCATCAATCGGAGAGTGGCTGAATAAATTATGGTATATGAATGTTATGGAATATTATTGCTCTGTAAGAAATGACCAACAGGATGATTTCAGAGAGGCCTGGAGAGACTTGCATGAACTGATGCTGAGTAAGATGAGCAGAACCGAAGATCGCTGTACACGGCAACAACAGTCCTATATGAGGATCAGTTCTAATGGACATGACTCTCTTCAACAATGAAATGCTTCAAACCAATTACAATTGTTCAGTGAAGAAACCCATATACATACACCCAGAGAGAGGGATGTGAAATGTGGACCACAACATAACATTTTCATGTTCTCTATTGATGTTTGCTTGCATTGTATTTCCTTTATCGGATTATTCTTTCTTGTACATACGATTTCTCGTGAACAAAAAAATGATGTGTGGCAATAATATACATATATTTGATTTAAGTATTCTAACATAATTATCATGTAGTGGATATACTGCTATCTAGGGGAGGGGTGGGGAGTAGGGGAGAAAAATTTGTAACAGAAAGCTTTGTAAGGGTTAATGTTTAGGAATTACCCATACATATGTTTTGCAAATAAAAAGTATTAATAATAAAAAAAAAAGAAACATTTGCTTATCTTTGTAATGCAGACAACATCCTTAAAGTTAGCAGGGAAAGTCATGTCCTTTCAGACCTTGTCATCAGTTTTGAAATGCTGCAAGCAAATCTGTCTCTTATTAGATCAGATTTGCTGGGAGCATGCTGGGAGTCAAGGACCCTGCATGGAATGACAAGGTCTCCACAGGGCCTGACCCCCACCAATGTGTGCAAGGCACCATGAGCATGCTGGGAGCCAAGGACCCTGCATGGAATGACAAGGTCTCCACAGGGCCTTATCCCCACCTCCCCCCATGTGTGCAAGGCCAAGAACCCTGAGTGGAATGACAAGGTCTCCACAGGGTCTTGACCCTCATGTACAAGGCAACATGAAGAAGACCCTACAGAACTAAGCATTCAGGAATATACTTGGTTAATGATTATTTTTGTTTAATTTCTGTCCTAGGAATTCTTAGCATAGCTGTATGCATATATCCATTCATCACAATGAGGTGAGAACAAAGCCCTTCACCCCCAAAAAAGCCCCTTTGTACTTTCTGCCTAAACATGAAAGGTTTCTTTACTAGTGAAGCATTAAAGAAACTTAGAGACTGGGAAACTTGGGAAATTGATAGCTTTCCCCAAAAACTCCAAAAGAAATCTCCAGTTATTCCCTCTTGTTTGAAATAATTCCAAATTCAATCAACCTGTTTCTTCACTCCCCTATTCAGAGCTTACATAAATAATGATATGATGAAAAGAACAGTAAACATCAGTAATAGATGGACACATTGGTAGCAAGTAAGTCATGGGAAAAAAGTAAGAAAAGTAGGCCATTGCATGGTTTACTGACCCCTACACAAAACAAGCTATTGTATGAGTGATTAATAAATGGACTGTGGGAAATAAGTTCTTGAGAAAAAAAAAATGTTTCTATTCTAAAAAATCTTATGACCCTGTTAAAAAATTAAAAAACATTGTATAAGTTTTGGAATAAGTAAATGTGACATTTTTAGAGAAGCTCATGTTCTGCCAGATATGACATGATGACCACAAGGTACATTTACCTTTAGTTAAAGTTTCACTACTGTTATATTGTTTGATGAATTTATTCTGTACATTCTTTTTTTCTAAGAAGCATTGCAACTGGGGTCCTGGGAATTTCTGGGCCCCAAGAAAATCTTGTAATCCTAGCCAAATAATTGTCCTATCTCTAATCAACCCTAACTTTGTAAGACTATAAAAATCAGAAGCTTTCTTGATTTGAACAAGCTTTTGCCAATAAATCGAACTTGATGACCACTCCATAGAGTGTGCTGTCTCTTGTTCCACTTTGCCGACTCCAACCCCCCATTCAAGAACCTAGTTCCCCACGGAGGCTGGACCTCCGCACAGATTTGAGTCAATTTTAGAGGAAGATGATGATTCACTAGGTTTTGGCAACCTGTATATGGTTTAGGAGCAGATGATCCTGTTAAGACATTCAGCATCCCAGTGCTAAGGATCAGCCATTAATTTAGATACTTCTTGGGGCCAGGAGCCATAGGGCCACAGGGAGAATCTTTGTTAGTAGATGTACAACCAAAGTAACTATATCCATATTGATATATTTAAGAGACTAGTGAATTAGAGAGCTAATTTTTTCTTCAAAGGCATAAAAGAAGATAAAAATTGGGTTTCATTGTGCCCCCAAAAGCAGCGAAATAACTCACTTATATGACACCTTTGATATCTATAAAGCCTCATAACAACGCTTTGAAGTAATAAAAATATTACAAACCCTATTTTATCGATGAGGAAACAAGTTCAGAGAGGTTAGATTACTTGCTCTAAGTCACTTGGCTAGAGTTGATATGGACTTTCTTCCTGAGTCAGGAAGCCCAACCAACTACAATCAGATATAATCAATTCCCAGACTATCCGGTTTTTGTGGAGTGTGAGAAAGGAAGTCTGTATACATCTGCATATTCACACACATCCCCAACCTCAGTGCATCTTTAAACAACTTTTGAAATATTGATTAGCATATCTTTAGACATGTTCAGGGTCAGGTATTCCATCTGACTCCTTTTTGATCTTCCCTTCCACCAGCTCCCTGGCACTTTCCCTCTTCCTTGAATCCTGGTGCTGAATTCCACCTTTACTTCTCTGATTTCCCTGAGAAATCCCCAAGGTTGAATTTCCCTTATAAAAGATATAATGAAAATCTTATTGTGAGTTCATGGAGGAACTTGCCTTTTCCTTGCTAATTATATACTCTCCCAATTCTTGTTTCATATTTGCCACTCCTGGTGCCTATTTTATCTCTTATTTTGTCTGTAAGCTCTTCTCCTAAATAAACTTACCTTTTGGCAAAGAGAAGAGCCATTGAAAATTTGTCACATGTTTATTTCAAACTAGGAATTGCTACCCTGATTTCATCAAGAGTCAAAGCCAAGACTCTAATCTAGGTCTTTTGACTTGAAGGCCAGAGTTTTTGCCCCCCATATTATGCCTGATTGAAAGGTATTATATTCATGAAGATGGAATGAGTCTAGTCATTCCTTAGTGATTTCTTCTAAAAGATGTGATGGGAAAATACCATACACATCCAGAGAGAGAACGATGGAGATTGAATGTGGATCAAAGCTTAGTATTTTCTCCCTTTTTGATTTATTTGCTTTTCCTTTTGATTTTTTTCCCCTTTTGTCTGATTTTTCTTGCACAACTTGGCAAATATGGAAATGTTTAAAAGGATTATACATGTATAACCTATATCAGATTGATTGCTGTCTTGGGGGGGATAAGGAAAGGAGGGAGAAAAGAATTTGGAACACAGTATCTTACAAAAATGAATGCTGAAAACTGTTGTGTGGAATTAAGTGAGTGAAGTGTGAGTAAAAACAATCTCATGGGATTATAGCCTTAAACTATACTTTAATTGTGACTTGAGACTCTATAACAAGTAGAGCTATAGCTAAAAAAGTTGTAGGTGTTCAGCTCCTCCAGTTTCCCACCACCTCTTAAGTAGCATTTAAATACCTCTTTTTAAGGTAACTTGTTCTTTATTTCTGGAATAGATTTCCAAGATTAGAATGTAAACCCGGATTTCCCCTTACAGTGGGAGAAAAGATCAGGCTGGGAGTTGGGGGCTTCTGCATTCAGGCTATTTAATCTTGTGTTTTGCAGTTTTTACTTTGCACACCTTTTATTGACAAACAACTTGTCAGATGGGAGATGCCCTTTCTCCCGAGGAGATCAGAATAAACTTTTTGCTTTTTCTTTCTTTCTTTTTTTTTTTTAAATAGAATTTTTAATTACATGTACTTTGAAAAACCTTTGAATAAAATTATTCGTGCAGTTAGGATAAAGAAAACTTCCTGAATCAATTATCTTTAAAAGGAATAAATACCCAAATATACAGAATAAGTAAAACTGCATAAGCTGGGGCAGCTAGGTGGCAAAGTGGATAGAGCACCAGCCCTGAAGTCAGGAGGACCTGAGTTCAAATCTGACCTCAGACACTTAACATGCCCTAGCTGTGTGACCCTGGGCAAGTCACTTAACCTCAATTGCCTCAGGGAAAAAAACCCACAAAACTGCATAAGCTTAAATTCATGGTCAAAGGATGTCAACAAATTATTCCCAAGAATTCCAAATAATAATTATACAAAATATTGCTCCAAAACGCTAAACATAGATAGGAAAAATATAAATCAAAACAATTCTGAAGTTTTACTTCAACTGATCAATAAAGATGTATTAAGTACTTTCAACATGCCAATTTCTTTCTTTCTTTCTTTTTTTTTTTTTTTGCTGAGGCAATTGGGGTTAAATGACTTGCCCAGGGTCACACAGCTAGGGAATGTTAAGTGTCTGAGACCAGATTTGAATTCAGGTCTTCCTGACTTCAGGGCTGGTGCTCTATCCACTGTGCCACCTAGCTGCCCCTAACATGCCAATTTCAAATACCAAGGCTACAAAGACAAAAATTAAACAATTGCTATCCTAAGGGAACTTAACATTCTATCAGAAAAGACCACATGTATATAAAAAGGATATCACACCCGATAAATTGGCAAAAATGACATGGAAATAATCCACAATGGAGATAGGCACTTGATGTTGGAGCTATGAATTTCTCCACATGTGCTACAAAACATTTTGGAAATTGTGCCTATAAAATATTACTAAAAATGGCTGTGCTCTTTGACCTAAAGATTCCAAAATTAGACATATAGACCAAGGGGGGGGGGAGAGAGAAGCCCCATATATACTACAATTTTTTGCTTTTTCTTACTTTGAGAGTCTCTGATTGTTTTTGTAGTCAATACTGTCCCATACACTATCTTAACAAATATTTGGAAAAATAAAATACTTGAGAAAAAAAAAATTATGCCTTTAGGAGAGGAATGATATTTCGGAAACCTCTAAAGAAAGTTTTTCTTGAAAAAATCACAGGAAAGGGTAGAAGAAGAGTATAGTTGCTAGACAACCTGAATCAAAATTATGAAGTAAACTTTTTTTTTTTTTTTTGGTTTGGTGACCTTAGCTTTTTAATACAATTAGCTCCCTCAGTGGCTAGGACCAGATGGGGTAAATAAAGTAGCTAGGTAGACCATAGGGAGGAGTAATTAAGAAGAAAAGGCTTTTGTTGAATTTAGGTGAGCCTTTGTTGCCAGGATTTTAGAGGAAATTCCCACAGTTACTACTAGAAGCAAGCTGGGAGGGGCATTTAAGAAGCTTTAAGTAGACCTTTTGTTATCCTTAAGTGGACCTTTGTTGCAGTAGGTCCTGGTTGAATTCCTTGTGCATTCCTTAAATTATCATGACCCCATAGTTACTGCATGGAATCCAATGGTCAAGTTATGATTACAATTTCTAGGTTATTTTTCTCCTATAAAAGAACTTCTTCACCAACTCCTTTAGTGTTAGCACTTAGTATCACAGTGGATAACTCCTTTTTGGAATTTAGCTTGCCAGTGAATAGCATAATCTCCTGCTAACTTTAAGAATTTAGCCTACCTTATGGCAAGCCAAATCATTAGGAATTTACTTCAGCCTGCTGACATCTTCCCTGTGTTAATGATGAGGGAACTTAGCCCTCATCTTTCCCCTTCTTAATAGTCCCTTTTGGAACTTAGCCTGCAGTCAATGGCATAATAATAAAACCTTGAAACACTATTTTTTTGAGGTTCAAAGCTTCTGCACGCCGTAACTCATCAGACTCAAAGCCGTATTTCATTCTCTCCTCTTCTTTCCCTTCCTTCTCTTGTAATGCCAGGGAAACTGAGGCGAATAGAGACTAATTTAATTTTATAAATTTAATAAGCTAGCTGACCAATGGGACTATCATCCAAAGCATTCAGTGCAGAGGAACTGAGGCACAGATTTTATATAGGATTATAACTAGCAAAAACAAGCAAGTGGTAACAGAAGCAAAAAGAATACAGTTAGGTAATTTACTTATCATCAGGCAGCTGTTATACAAAAAAAATACAGGATGCATACAGTGATGGGAATGGGTTTAAGAGGCCCTTCCAGGATCAGTATTTTTGAAGAAGAATAACTGATCTTATCTGTAGAAGCACCTCACAGGTGTCATGCCCAAGTAAGCAGAAGGTAAGTTTTTAGCTTGATTTGTCTTTTTAGCAATGCCTTCCTCCCTCTAGAGTGCCCTCAAACATTCTCTACCTTTCTCTCTAGCAAACCCTCTTATTAACTGTTAACTAATTCACTCAGAGAATAACTTTTTCCCCTTGAGGTATCACAGCAATTTTTAAAAAGGATTTTCATCTTGTTTTTGCCTCCGCAGCAGTCCAATCAACTTTGAAATCTGTATGATTCATAAATTCAGATTCAGCTCACACATTGGCTCCTCCCAGATGCCTTTTCTCATCACCTTAACTATAGGTAATTTATAGCTTTACTAACTTCTTAACAGTGACTCTCTGTGCTATTGTGCATATTTTATTGGTGATGGATATTGATGATGATACCTGTTCCAAGGGTATTTACTTTTTAAATAGGAAACATCCTTTGGAAAGAAAAATAAAAAGGAAAACATTCTAAAGTCAATTAATCAGTAGACATTTATTAAGCAATTGTTATGTGCTAGGCATTATAGAAAACACTGGGCATCAGAAAAAAAAAAAAAAAAAAGAGAGACAAGCCAGTCAAAACGTTTACAATCTAAGGAAATTCTTAAGGAAGGAATATTTTATTGTGGAATTTTTAGTTTTAGTAAGATAGGTAAGAAGGTATAATCTTCCTACAATGCTTTACAATTCCAATGTTGTAGTGTGCTTTCTACAGCCCCAACACTGGGATGCCAAAATATACCGGCCAAACTAGCTCTCTGGAGGATCTGGGGACCAGCCTGGTCTTAGAGGAGGAATGATGAGGCCGGGACCCATATGGATGGTCAAAAATGGAGTTCATTTTATTTCAAGTTCTCTCAGCTCTAAATACCTTAGTAAAATTACATCACCACAGCTCACTGAGCATGTGCCAACTATAGTATGATTACACTATAGCACGCTGGGCATGTGCTAACTACAAGCACCCTGCTGTTATTATGTAAATGCATCTTTTACTGTAAATATCTCTGCTTCAAGTTGAACACAGGTTGTTCTGAGGAGGGTAGGGGGTAATGAGAGCTGAACCAGACATTATCATCAAGTTCCCTCTGGGCTGAAGGGTCTTATATCTCACTGAGAGTTTCCCCACTGCCTGTGGTTCTCTACAGAATGACACCCCTGCCTATTCATGAAACCATAACTGTCCTTAATCTTCCCATGGCTTGGAACTTTATTTCATTTCTTGAGGATCAGAACATTTTGAGTGTCCCCTACCTTTTATTACAATTATTTTGAAATTAGCATCTTTCCTTTGAGATTACAAATTCTTAGAAGGCAAAACCTGTGTTTTTAGTTTTGTAGAGTGCCTTGCATTTAAATAGCTGGCATTCAGTTACTTGAATACTTTAAGATCTGCAGTGTCTTTTCCTTATGTACTCACTTCAACTCCTAATCAGGATTCCTTATAATTTTCAAAGTTGGAATAGTAACACACACACACACATACACATATGTATATGTATATACAAACCTATAAAATCTCTCTGTATTCTCCAACCTACAATCTAAAATTTTAAGGTGGGGGAAAGGAATCAATATAAGTAACAAACTGTATTCAATATCATACTGAGGCTTCCAGCATGAATAACACTGATTAAGGAGAAAAGAGAAAAAGTATAGAGATTTAATTTCCCTCTTTTCCAGACCTGTTTACTACATTCTATCTTCAGTGACCTTTAAATTGTCTTCCTTGGTTAGGATTGGTCATTACTCAGGCCGTCACCATAGTAACCAAAAACAGAATCCACAACTTCAAACTTGCCATTCCACATGTAGTTAGGAAAGAATTGGGATGGCATTCTTTGGCATAACCTTGCTGGGCTATCAGGATCCCTTTCTGAGCAAAAAGAAATTATGGGTGAAGGGAGAAGGGAAAGAGACAGGTAAGAGAAAGATCAAGATAAAGGAAATGAGAGAGGGGCAAAAAGGAACCAATAGACCAGCAATCACCAGATATGATTTTCATAGCTAGTGGGAAAAATTGCCTACTAGTACTTAGGCATTCTAGATGTTTTATGCCTACCTACCATCATATATATTCCCCAAGGACCAGACTCTTTAGTTTTCTATTTCAGAGGATTTGTAGGAAACAGACACCTCTTGCATGTGATGGCCACCCTTTGGCCAAAAACAATTTGAGTCCTAGTAAAGGTAATGATTGGTTAAGAAGGATTGAGAATTGATTGAAAAAGATTGAGGCTTCTATGTAGAATAGGATTTTCCAAGGATCAGATTGAGGACTAATCATTCTGAAGATGAAAGAATTAAAAGATGATGGGTAGCAGCTTCAGCAAGGCAGATTTAATTAAAATTGTCCTCAAATACAGCAGGTTATCTTGTGAGCTAGTGAATTTCTCTATGCTGGAAGTGCAAATAAAAGCTGGAAGTGCATTTGATGGGAATGTTGTAGAAGGGATTTATGTATTCAGATTTCTAAATTACTTTCTGACTCAGATTTGATTTGTCATTTTTCTTTCCTTTTTGCAAAACAGAATTGAAAGGGAAAAGACCTATGTTCTATTCCTGGCTCTACCATCAATTAATTGAATTTGGGAAAGTTGCTTAATTTCTCTATGCCTCAATTTTCTCATCTCAAAGTGAATAGGGAATAGTACAGGATTAGGCTTTTTTAAGGTGTCTTTTGGGTCATATATTCTGTGAGCTATTCAGCAGGGAGCCTCGGTCTTTCATCAACAGGGTGACATGATAAACTGGATTTGGAATATTATTTGGCAGTAATCTTATGTGAATAATAGTATGAAGGATAGATTGAAGGAAGACAACCAACTAAAATTCTGTTGTCAAAAATCCAGGTGGTTGGTGATAGCAATGGATAAGGCAGGACATGACATATTTCAGATGTAACCTTGTAATATAATATAATAACCTCATAACCTTGTTAACTGACCAAAATTGGAGAATGAAGATGAAAGAAACAAAGATGATGCCAAAGTTTTGAACCAGGGTGACAGAGTATGTTACATTTATTAACAAAAACAGAGGGTTAGAAAGGGGAACCAGATTTAAGAAAGAAAGTGATGAGCTAACATTTGGATCTGTCGAGTTTGAGGGCCTGGGGAACTCAGAAACATTCCCTCTCTCCCTGCCTACAATTTTGTTTATTGAACATTCTCTTCCCATTTTCCCATGATTTTCCTCCAAATCTGAATGAACATGGGACAATTTAAATTTTAATTCAATTTGTATTGAAAAGCATTAGACTAGGTACCAAAGAGAAGTACAAAAAAAATCAAGTTGAAGTCTTACTCTAATTTTGAGAGGATGGAAAATAATTACGTTATTTGTATATGTGTATATACATATAAATATACATACGTGTAGCTGTGTATATACATATATATGTGTGTGTTCATAGTTACATCTAGTTAAAATGAACATCAAAGGAAAAAAGGAGAAATGACAAAAAGATGTATCTAAGTAGAGATATTTAAGGGGCCATTGGGCCAGCTTCACCTATTTGTTTGTTCTTGTAGGGAAGGGAAGGGTATATTTTATTGGCTAATTATGTCTATATGAGAATCAACAGCCCAGCAACACCAATATGGATGGGGTCTACTCAAAAGTATGAGAGGGAGGTAGAGAAAGAAAGCAGATTCATGGCTAGGTCCTCCCCACAAAATAGATACCCTCCCCCC
>JAJPUD010005775.1:0-69381 GCA_023553655.1 Myrmecobius fasciatus
CTTCCTTCTCCTGTCCTCTCGGCCCGGGCGGCGGCGGCGGCCATCATGGCGGCAGCGGCGGGAGGCGGCGGCGGCGCGGGGCCCGAGATGGTCCGCGGGCAGGTGTTCGACGTGGGCCCGCGCTACACCAACCTTTCGTACATCGGCGAGGGCGCCTACGGCATGGTGTGGTGAGCGCGGGCCGGGGGGCGGCTGTCAGGGACGCCGGGGCGGCCGAGATGGGGGGGGGGGAGGATCCTAGGGGGGACCGCCCAGCAAGGGGTCGGGGGAGGGGCCGCTCCGCGAGGGGCCAGACTCGTTTTGCTGGGAGGGAGGGCTGCTCAGCTCGGGGTCGGGGTCCCGCGGGGGGGGGGGGGAGCAGCCTAGGGGGAAGGAGGAGCAAGGGGTGCTGCTCCGTGGGGGGGGCGGGGAGCCGTGGGGGGGGGAACTGCTTAGCGTGGGGTCTGGCTCCTCTTGTGGTGGTGGTGGGGAGGATGGATGCACGAAGTGAATTTGAATGGGAGCGTCGGGGGAGAGGGGAGTCCGGAGCTGCCCAAGATGGTGGTTCCGGCTGATTTTCCGGAGTCCGGCCCAGCTTCTCCTCGGCTCCAGGGAGGGGGGGCACCCCTGAGTCAGACGCGGTGCCAGGAGGAAGCCGACCCCCCAAGAAGCCCCAGTAACAGAGTGGGGGCTGCCAGGCTTGCCCCCATCTCGCAGATGAGGAAGCGGAGGCTTGCTGAAGGTCATCCAGCCAGGGGCAGGGCTGGAATCGGAGGCTGCTTCCAGCCCGGAGCATTAAAATCCCCCAGGAATTTCCCCTTGAAGCTGTCTCGTGGGGATGGGCCTCCGCGGAGAGCCCCGGGGTCTCCCGCTCCTTGTTCCTCAGCCAGTTCTCCGTGGCCGATTCTTAGACACAGTTGTGCGAACCCCCCTCGTGGCCCCCACGGTGGTGCCCTTGGAGGCCAGGATGGGGAGCCTCTCCCAGGAAAGCATCGGACCCAGGAGCCCCACTTGAGCTCCAGATCCCCCCCTCCGCCTGTGAGGCAGCCTTTCAGTGCGTCCTCATTTTCCCTAGAGTTACCTTCCCTTTCCTATTTACCTTTGGCAGGATCCCAGTTTTAATCATGGCGCTGCCATCCCACATCCCCCGTTTCGGGCAGTGACTGGGGCTCATTCTTTGGTTGCCATCAGATTTTGCTTAAAAGCCCTACAATATTGGCTTCCTCTGGTAAATCGTAAGCTTCTTTAGGGCAGGAACAGTTTCCCTTTTCTTCCCCTTGGCAACCCCAACTACATCTTTTCCTTGAACACAGTAGATGTCTAATATTTGTTGAATTGAATCTGGTGAACACAGGTTTAAGGTTTTGTGGCTTTTTATCGGTTTGAGATTTGAACATCTGTGCACAGTACCTGTTCAAAAAATTTTTTGATTTTATGATTAATAGAATCACGGAAGGTCAGGGTGGGAAATTTTTTAGCTACTTGGTTTTATACTTCTTTCTGCCTCGATGGTCTGCTGCCCTAATGCCTAGATGGCCCCTTTGGATTCCCTTGAATTTTTGTTGTCAACCTAGACAGGCTCCGTTGATGTCCTAATAAGATAGTGAGACCATATGGCAGCATCCAGGAAAGAGGAGAGAGAGAGAGTGCAAAGTCTTTACCAAAGTGTGTTTTTCAGTGATTCAAAAGAGAATTATTTTTCTCTTCTTATTCTGCTCAGTGATTTCTTCTTCTTTGGGGAGTAGAATTCAGGCTTTTTAATAATACTCTTCTGCCCATTATGGCCGTATATCCCACTGTTCCTCAAAGTCAGAGTGAGCCCTGCCAGGGTGGACCTTTATCTCTGTCTCTCTCTCTCTCTCTTTCTCTCCCCCCTTTGCTGTTTGTTTGCTTCCCAGCCAGCAGGCCTACTGCCCATAGTTATTCGAGGTTCTGGCCTCTCCCACTGTCTTTTCTGTTACTTCATAGAACTCCGTTAGGGTGTTTGAGATGCTGCGTTGTGACTAGAGCAATGTCCTTTAAAAAAAATTGTCACCCAGACCTTGCTAGAGGCAGTGGAAGGCCGACCCCCCAGGAATGATTTTGTCTTGGGAACCAGTCAAACTTAGAACACTTAATGATATGTGTAATTGTTATTGGACATGTGTAATTAGGCAGAAGTTGCAAGCAGTACTTAGAATTGACTGGGATTGCTTTCTTTGGGGAAGGAAATAGGGACTTCTCCAAGTGATACATTCATTATTCTGCATACTTTCTGTAGCTCTAGAATAGAACTTGCATCCACTTCTTTACTGTGCACGAAGCATAGAGAGATTTTTCGCTTCTCCTCATTGGGGTGGAAGACCTTGGCTGCTATTGGAATTTTAAAAAGTTTTATAGATGCTTTATTAGTTTTTCTGTTTCCTCTTGGAGTTTTGTGGTACTTAAAATTGAGCACCGCTGTTGGTAGTTTTTTGCAGTGTCATTTATAGTTTAATTTTGAACCCATGTGTTAATATTAAGGAACCAGAATCCAGCTTCCCAGCCAGCAGGCTCCCACCTGAAAGACGAGATGCTCGCTCTCTCTATTCCTGGGGCCCAGGTGCCCATGGTGCTGAAGGCCCCTAGTTAGTAGAAACAGGCCAAACACAAAGCTGTTTCCAGAGTAATTGCTGTGTTGTGAATTGAGGGTAGGAACAGGTCTCAGGGTGGTGTTGGGTGGGGAGAGAAACACAGTGAACATGGACTTTGGCCCCTTGGCACCTGGGTGGCAGGGTAGAAGGAGGAAAGGAAGATCACTGGGGAGTAGGGGAGCCATCTGACGGCCATGAGCAGCATCTGACTTTGGACGAGTTCTGGGAACGTAAAATCCCAAGCTAGAGCCGGGACCTGAGAGTCCATCTGGGTCAGGCCACTCCCTGGGCAGGAATCCCTTTCCCAGCTTCCTCTACAGTTGGCCTTTGTGGTCTCTTTTACACCTACCGTGAAGGCACCTTCTCTGTCTCCTGAAACAGCCCATTACACTTTGAACAGCAGCTCTAGCTGAGTCAGGGGAGCTCAGACCCTGCCTGAAGGATGAAGTCCATCTAGAACGTCCTCTTAATTGTTTGAAAGTGCTTCTCTATACACAGAGCCAGACTTTTCTCTAACAGCGTACTTTATTCCCATTGGTCCCCTCTGGAGCTCTGAGAATGGCTCAAGCCTCCTTCCTCGGAGACAGCTGTGATCAAATATCCTCTCTCTGGCTTCCAAAGGCCTTCACAACCTGCCCCACCCCCTCCAGTCATCTTACATCTTACTCTCCTCCTTGCGCTTGCCGATCCAGTGACCTTGGCCTCCCCTCTGGGGCTCACGCCAGGCACTCCATCTCTGGACTCCTTTTCTTCCGTCCCTCAAGCCTAGAATTCTCTCTGCCGACTCTATCTTCTGGCTCTTCAGACTTCTTGAACATCTCAGTTAAAATCCTGCCTTCCCGGGCCTCTTAATTCTGGTGCCTTCCCTGAGATTTTCTCTGATTTATCCCATCAAGATACTCTGTGAATGTAGATCTTTATACGTGGTCTCCCCCCTTAAATTATAACTCCTTGACCACAGGAACTGTTTTTTATATTTTTTGGTATCCCCAGTGCCTGGAACATAGTAGGTGCTTAATAAGTGCCTGTTGCTGTGACAAGTTTAACTCTTAGGGGATGGATGTGAGGCACGTAGGCAAGAACTGACAACTGAGTGAATGGAAAGGATGAGAAGGAAGGAAAAGTAGATGGTTAAGTCTGTGGATCAAAAATGAGGGCTTGAGGGGTCCCAGGAGATCTTCTTTTCCAACCCTTTCATTTTCCAGATGGAAAAATGGTAAGTTTTTGTAACTTGTTTGACTAGCCAGCCTCTGACCCCTTCAGCTCTGCGGGTGAGAGATGGATTGTACTTTTTGACTGTGAACTCCTTGAGAGCAGGCAGTGTATTCGCCTTTCTTTGTGTCCCTGGCACTTGGCACGAGGCCCTTACCAAAAGCTTATTGACTGATGAATATTGCTGAACCTCTCTTCTTCCCTTGTCCTCTCACCCAAAAAGACAAAAAACCCAATTTAGCCAAAATCCCAGCCAGCAGCAGCCACAGCAACTCGGGGAATGGGGAAAGTCACATTTAAGAGGGAAATAGACCGTCGTGGTGCAGGAAACAAGCTAGCATTCCCTAGTGTGGGGGACTCAACGTCAGCAAGCATTTATTGTATGCTTACGAGTTGGGTACTATGACAACTTAGTGTGGAGGGTTCAAAGAAAGACAGGGAATATGCTTCAGTCTAATGGGCTGGAGGAACTCTCAGAGACCCTCAAGTTTCTCCTTTTCCTTTTCCAGATGAAGAAACTGAGTCCTCTGGGAAATGAGTGTGCGAGGACTCCAGCGCCCGCACTGTTGAGTTTTGAGGCTGGGTTCATCTCGGTCTCCAGTGGTAGTGTAAGCTCTAGGTCAGGGCTCGTACAACAGTATTGCACCCGCAGTGGATCAGTCAGTCTTTAGCAATAACAGAAGATGAGACCTGGAAGGGGGCAGATGTGGAAATGTTGGGAGTCTCTGATTTATTAGTCAAGCAGTGTTTTATTGGGGTGTCCGGCAAGAGGGTTCAGGGCTCACTAAGAGCCAGCTGAAGGCGGCCAGCCCGAGATGGGGCGGCTCATTATTTAGGCAGCAGGGTGGCATGTGGGGCAACCTCTTACTGTGACCATGGGGAAGTCAGCTCTCCTCCATTTCCTTAGCTGGAGGCCTCTAAAAAGTCCCTTCCAGCTCTGAATCCCTTGATCTCAGATTGTTGGGAAAATATGGGTGGGAGTTGTGCAGGATGAAAGGCAAAGAGAGGCTTCCATCTGTGGGTGTGTGCTTTTGGAGTTATTTGTCTTGTATGTTAAAATTCAAGGTGTTCTCTGGATATGGAGGAGATGTGTGTCATCCCCTTCTGACTAGACACGTGGTCTTTGGGCTTGTCTGGAGCTCTTGGGAAGGGGGCAACAAGCTGGGCCTTGAAGGGTGGCAGGATTTGAGTAGGTGGAGGCGAGCACTGGGCTTTTTTGGTGATTAGGGTAATGACAGGGGCCAAAGGGAAAGAGGCCCAGTGATGATATTACCAGAAGACTGGTTTGACTGGAATGCTGGATGCATCTGGGGAAGTGTGGGAAATCAGCTGGAAAAGATAGTGGTGCAACAGGAATTTAGGAAGCTGCTTGGATCTGCCCCCCCCTCCAACGGATCTAGGAATCTTGAAGTACTGTCTGGAGCTGGGACTTGGAGAATGGGGTAGGAGATCTTTTAGGAAGGGATAAAGCAGAAAAACTGAACAGTGCGTGCACCTGACCCAGTGGGTGGTACAGAGCCTTTCACTGCAGATTGTTGGCTGGAGGATGATGTGATGGGTGGTATGCAGTCCTGAGACCCAGAAGTTTTAAAAAAAACTGGAGGATGGAAATAGAGTGAAGTGTAAAATCAGAGAATTCCAGGGGTTTTTTGTTTTTGGTTTCTAGGAGACTTGGGATGCTTTTGAAATTTATCTCTGTAGAGTCTCTGGTGCCTGTTCTTTTCCCAAGGCTGCCCCATGATTACAGGTTCTTATTGCCCCCAGCACTGGCCCTTGCTGCCTTATTCTAACAGGTCTCTGCCTCTTGGTATTACTGCTTCTAAGCAGTACTAGGGGCCAGCCTTTTTTCTTCCCCATGCAAAGCTCTGTCAGTGGCTTCAGTTCAGGCTTCTTGCTTTGGTGTTCAGAGCCTTGCATAAGTACCTACTCCAGGAGCTGAGAGGGGGCCTTAGAAGTAATCCAGGCCAGCCTCTGCGAACTCCCCCTCATCTCTCTTATAGCCATGACCTTCTACAGCTTCTGCTGGAAGGTATTCAGTGATGGGCAGCTCACTCCTCCAGCTCCACTAGTTTACTTTTGCACTGCCCCTCCAGGAAGGTTTCCTTTATATTGACCGAGTTGGAATTGGCCTTTCTGCAACTTCTATGTGGTGTCTTCTCATTCTACTCCCAAGCAGAATAAAGTAATCACTTTGCCATGACTGCTATTCATATACTTAAAGATCTTTGTCATGTCACTTTCCTGTCCTCCCTCTCTCTCATTTTCTCTTTCTACTCCTATCCTCCCCTCCTCTCTCTACATCTTCCTCTCTCCCTTCTTCCCTCTTGTTCTACTTCTCTCTTCTTCTTCGTCCCTTCTCTTACTCTCTGTCTCTCATATTTCTGTTACTGTAATTATTATAGCATGGTTTCTCAGGTCCCCTTCCTATCCCATCCCTTCCCTCACACTTTAAAGCTCCTCATGTGCTATTTGTCTCACAGAATCTTGTTTCCTCATCCCTCTGACCGTAGTGATCCACCCTCAGACCTCACAGAGCATTTGTTTGTGCCTCTTATGGGGTTACTTGTCTGTATCTCTCCTTCCTAAAATGTAAACTCCCTGAGAAAAGGGCCTATCTTTTATCTTTTTCAATATTTGCCGTATTGAATTAAAGAATGGCTGACAGAAATGGACTGGTTGCTAGCTGTTCTTAGTTTGTGCTAGAGTGGAAGCCTTTTTTGAGCTAGCAGTATGTGGGGTTTTTAAATGGCCACCCTGTTCCCTTCAGTATTGCTTAACGCTTTTCCATTGGCTGTTGTTTTAAGCTGGAAGAATTTCCTCTGATTTCCATCTTGCTCTTCTCTCTCACAAAGAACAGTATGTTTTTTTTTTTTTTTTTTTTTCCGATTGTAATGACTGTAGAAGTCGTGTCTGGGAAGTCTCACTGAAAGCCAAACTTGTCACTTTTTGTATTATGCTGAAAGAGCATGGAACTTGGCTGGTGATGAGATGTGGGTTCAGCTCCTGACACCATCCCTGTCTGTGGCTTTGGACTGTAGTCCCTGAAGAAAAATGCTGCTGATGGCTTCGTGTTGTGTGGGCCACTTTACAGCTGAAGCTCTGAGCCCCGATTTTCCTCTCTGGGGAAATGATTAACTCACAGATGGTTTGCACATTAAATAACACAATATGTGTGAAAACTTACAATAGTGTCGATATCTTCAGTGCTTACAGGACTTCTTAAATTTTTTTCCACCTGCGACCCATTTTCTTTGCCAAGAAAATTCCAGCCAGGTTGACGGAGACTGGGACATGACTGAACAATAATCCTCTCCCTCCCCCCCCCTCTCATTTTTATGACTTGATCATACTTCTGTCAAATGGAGATAATGCTTACTTTGTCTACTTTTCAGATAGTTATTATTTCATAAAAGGCATTGGACCTGAAGCTCTTAAGAAATCCTTGTTGACTTGCAGATTGTCGGAACTTTTTCTTTAGAAATAATGTCTAAGGCATTATAGTCATAATGAACTGCTAGCCTTGTTACTGGGTTCTAACTCTTAGCATAATGGCCAACTGGCACATACAGAGCATTTTCCAAATCTTGTCTCACATGATCCTTACAATAACTCTGGAAGAGAGATGCCGTTATTCCCATATTTCAGATGAGGACACTAAAGTAAACTGAGATCAAGTGACTTGCCAGGGTCACATAGCTAGTAGTGTCTGAGGCTGGCTTTGAGCTTGGGTTCTAGCCATTAGGCCACCTAGCTTGGTAGAGGCAGCATGACTTGATGTTTATATTAGGAGATCTTAGTCAAATCCTGCCTCACATGTTAGCTGCAGGATCAAGAGCACAATCAATTTCCTCATCTGGTAAGTGGGGATAACAGTATCTGTGATACTGGCTTCATAGGGAATCATCTTTGGCGGCCTTGGGACAAAGGCTACAGGACCACTTGGCACATGGATTATGGCGGGATTCTTTTTTGGGGGGAGGTAGGGGCTGGGCTAGATGAAATGGGAGTTGTGTAACATCAATGTAAAGGATTCACCCTGATCTGCTTTGCCTTCTATCTTGCCTAATGTTTAGCTTTCTAGAAAGGGACATGCAATGGTGACACTCCCCAAATTTACTGTGACTATACTGTGGACCTGAGTTTGGATGTGGTCTCAGATATTTAATGGCTTAATTAGTCATTTCACCTCTGTTTGCCTCAGTTTCTCATCTGTAAATGAGAATAATAGTAGTGCCTCCCTTCAGGGTTGTCGTGAGGATTAAATAAGATAACAGTGCCAGGCACATAGTAGTTGCTATATAAATGTCAGCTGTTATTACATTGCAAACTCTGACTTTGTGTAAATGCTTAGTGGGGGGTAAGTACTTTATAGATATATGTGTGTTGGTTGGCTGATGCACATATATATCAGCCATCCTCAGGATGGTGCAGAAAATTGAATCAGTCTCATACAAATTTGATGGCTTAATGTTTTTGTTACTGGCAGCTTAAAAAAAAAGTTTTAATTGGGTTGACCTTTTATAGCTAACTTTTCTCACAAATTACTTGAAAAGTGGTATATCATATGTTGGCGTTGGTTGGACTTTTCAAAAAATGCCTTTCTGTCCCCCAAGGAATAATGTTGGGGCACCTGGCTAGAGAGGCAGGAAGGAGCCAAAGCAGAGGTCAGATTCATCTCTGCTTTGGAAAGACCTCTGTCTCCAGTTGAAGTCTCTTAATAGCAAAATAGAAATCTCAGCCAGCTCACTGGTATGATGAAGCTGGACTGCCTGCAGCAGTTTGCATTCAGTGTTCTCCTCAAAGCAGCCCTTCTAGCAAAGGGGTGCCAGGCTGGTGAGTGGAGGGGGGCTTTGAACCCAGAGGTCCTTTAAATATTGTAAACAGGGATCGGCACTGGGCTTCCCTGTAGGGCTCCCCTACTGTAGACGAGAAAGAAAGAGAGTGCTGAGAGGTCAAGGGCAGAGTGGGAATTGTGGAATCAGAACTCCTTGGCTCTAACACTGCCTCAGTCTCTTGTTAGGAAGCCCCCCCCCCAAAAAAAAAACCCAAACAAAACAAAACCCAACATTGTCTTTGAGCAGGGAAGGGTGGGGCAGACGTAGGAATGGGGAATTGGAGCCCAAGATCCTGGGTTCAAAGACTTTTCCTGGGAGTTTGGGGGGGGGGTGTTCAGCTGACCCTGCCTGCAGAAGGCCCTGTCTCAGAGATCACCGATTCTGATCCCCTTCACCATTTTGTTGTTATTTTCCCCAGGGTGCTGGCACGTAGTGGCTAATCTGGGTCTTGGCACTTGGATTTCACTCCCTCCTCCTTCCCAAGCCTTGTTTTGTTCTGGATGGTCAAGAGATCTTTCTCCTTCTCAGAGGAACAAGCAGCACTCTTGTCTCATTACCTGTGATTGTCCTGTCCCTGCTGAGGCGGCCATTCTTGAAACTAAGAAAGGCACCCCCCCACCCCCCCTTTATTGCGTTCTGATTTGCTCCTCAGCCTGAATTTGCTTTTAACTTGGTTCTTCCTTCAGATAGTCTTGTTCCTGGAGCACATTATTCTCTGGTCTTCCTCTGTAACCTCTTTTTGCCTTTTTATTTTATACAGTCTTAAAAAAGAATAATAAAAAGAATGGGTTAATGTGTCTTTATTCACATCTATCTCTTTCTTTGCGGGGGGGGGGGGGGAAGTATTGGGGTTGAGTGATTTGTTCAATCATACAGCTAGTTTCTGAAGCTAGATTTGAACTTTAGGCCCTCCTTACTCCAGAGCTGCTGCTCTTCACTGTGCTCCCTGATATCCAAGAGCTTGGGAGATAGGGCTTGTTTGGGATTTTTATTATTTTATTAATAATTTGGAAATAAGTTGTTTCCTCTTATTTTATGCATTTATAAATTTTCTGCAAAGGAGTCCATGGGCTTCACCATACTACTCAGGGGATCCCTGGACAAAACACTTGTCCCTGCTTTCAACAGCCAGTCATGGAGTACTTTTTAAAGACACCTGCTTTGCTCCATGTTGGGATCCTAGAGGGAGACAGACCCTTGGATCAAAGGGGAAAATCACAAATAGGTAACTTCAGGATATACAAAATACATATACAGAGGCGAGGTGTGTGTAGGAAATGGGGGCTTGGGGCATCAGGAAAGGCCTCCTGAAGGAGGAGGTGCTGAGCCAGTCTTGGAGAGTTTGAAGTTCCATGAGGGAGGAGGGAGAGCATTCTAGGCTTGGGGCACAGCCTGGGTCAAAGAGCACCCCAGTGGTTCTCTGGATGGGGCCTTGAACTCCCTCATCTCACTCACCCTTATTCCTCTTCTCTCTTATTTGACTTCTGGAGGCAGAACTTCCCCTCCAGGGTGAATTCTTCTGCTCTCAGTCTCCGCCTTTCCAGGGAGCTGCCTCATCTCTATCTTCTCCCCATCTCTTGGCTCCTTTCTCTTGTGCATTTGGATACAAATGGGCTAAGCAAGGTCTCCCCATCCTTGAAAAGCCTTTTCTTGATTCGGCTTTTCTCTATTTCTTCCCTTTCACTGTGAGACTCAGAAAGAGTTGTCTGTTCTTGAGACTTCCATGTCTCTCCTACTCATTTCTCGGCCCCTTGCACTTTGGCTTGTGATCCTGGAAACTCTTCTCTTAGTGGATGCCCGAAGCCTTCTGACTGCTCAATCAAAGGCCTTTTCTTCTGGTCCTTGGTCTGCCTGCCCTCTCAGGAGCTTCTGACACCAGGGACCCTCCCTTCCTCCTACGTACTCTTTCCCCGTGGCCTCCACAATTTCACCCATTGTATCTGTCCCAGGAAATCTTCACTCTTTCCTTTGTTATGACTTCTGGTAAGAGTCAGCCTGTCTCTTAGTCTCTATTTCCCCATGTTTGGTGAAGAGTATAATTCTTCTCTGCTTCCCAAGGCACAGTGCCTAGAGAGCTTAATATATGGTTGTTGGTTGATAGATGGGGAGGGAGGGGAATCAGATGTTTCCTGAAAGTTTAAGTCTGGGAGACTAGAAGAATGGTGTTGTCACTGACAGAAATAGGATCCCTTGATTCCTGGTGTTGTTGGAAAGAGGAGGCAGTTGTGAGAAAGGCAACAAATTAGTTTTACACATTTTTTAAAAATATAGATTAAATTTTCCTCCGTTAATAAACTCTATTTTCTCTCTTTCCCTATCTCTATTGGGAGAAAAAAAACAAAAACAAAACCTTTGCAATATACTTACATGGTCAGTCACAGATTCCTACATTGGCCATGCCCAAAAAAGCTTATGCCTCAGTTTGCATTCTATCCACTCTCTACCAGCAGGTGGGAATATGGTTTTTGATGGAATTGTGTCTATCAGATTTTCTAGTCTTTCAGTCATTTGTCTCTAATCTGGCTGCTCCTGGATACATTACTCACTCTGTTGAGTCAGTTCATACAGGTTTTCCCAGGTTTCTCTGAGATTGCTCCTTTCATTATTTCTTATTGCCCATAGTATTTTGGGGGGCACACTGCTGAATTTGCAGTGGTATAGTTTTATAGGAGCTTGCAAGGTCAGGGAATGGTTGAAACTCCCCAGCTTCTTCAAAGGAAAGAATTTTTAAGAAGTTACTTTCTTTGAATCAGGATCATGAAGTATCTTATCTTAGGTTTATTCCCAACTGAAAACCGTAACAATTTTATGAAAAGACAGTCACACTTTATTTTCTGAATCTCAAAGTGGATGGGAACAAACACCAGCAAGGATTTCCATAAAGTACCACTGAGGGAATCAGGTCAGAGTGCAGCTGACCCTCCGTGTTTTCTAAGACTGAGGAGATGAAGTATAATTACAGCGTTCTGGGAAATGGCATTTAATTAGAGTTGTTTCATCGCCTTCTGGAGTTGGAAGGGATTTTAGCAATCCAAGAATCCACCTCCCACCAGCGTGGTAGTGCCTTGTATAACCTCCCTGACAGGTGGTCTTCCAGCCAAACTGGGTAGGTTTCCTTTGAGTAATTATGCCAAACTCAGAAAATGTTTACATAGAAGATTCATTTGGGAGTTGAAGAAATGTGGGAGGTGACATTACAAATCTCCAAATGTGTTGATAGAACTTCTTATCTCTGTTCTGAAGGAGAGCTTGGTAAAATCACTAGGACTGGGAGGCGCCTCTCAGAGCACTGAGTCATAGCTCACATTAACGTGGTGCTTGGAAGTTTTAACGGGCTTTTAGGGGCATTATTTTACTTGAGCTTGTGAGATGAGAGCACCGTCAGCCTTGTTTGCAGGTCAAGAAGTGGAGACTCAGAAGGTAAATCTTTGACTTGTCGGGCCCCCGAGAGGTAAGTGCCAGCGTCTCGTTGGGTGGGTGAGTGGGGACAGGGGAAGACTGCTTTTAGAGAAGTGGGTCAGCCCCCGATGCTTGGGCCAGGATGTGATGGATCACCACATCTGTCGGGACAAATGAGCTTTGAGTCAGAGTTTCAGTGAAACACAGTCACTTCACATTTCTTAAGCGCCTCCTGTGCTGTGTCCCAGACCCCAGGCTAAGCCCTGGGCATTCACAGAAATGCAAAAAAAAAAAAAACCCAAGCCCCAGAACCCCTGCTCTCCAGGGGCTCCCCTTCTCCTGGAAAGGACCATGTCTACATAGCTGTATGCAGGAGAAGCTGGGGAAGGCATCGGGATGAGGGAGGGCTAGGCAAGACTCCTCATTGAAGGGGAGATAGCAGCTGGAATTAGAAGGAAGCCAGGGGGTGGAGACTGGGAGGGCGGTGGGGGATAGCCAGCAAGGACATGGGAAGCAGAGAGCGTTCTTCAAGGCCCATTGGGGAGGCCCAGGATGTGCAGAGGGACTTCTTTAATCTGATGCTGATGAAAGAATGCCTTCGAAGCCCGTGTGCATCGCCGTGGGTGTAGCACTCCTGGTCTATGCAGAGCCCCACTCCCAGCCCCCATGGGCAGTTGTCACTTTCCCTTTGGTCTCTGCGGCAGATGCTTCCCCAGTGGGAAGGGAGCCCCACTGTGTGCTCTGACCACCGCTTACCCTTTCCTTCTTGTCTGGCCCGGCCACAAAGCTGGAAGATTGCTCTGAGGAGAGCGGGGATTGGTTACTTCTGGCTATCAGGGTGGACACCTTTGACCGACCTTCTTCCCTTAGCCATCCTCCTCTACCTTGTCGTCAGCATCGTTTCCAGTCGGCAATGCTGAGTGCTCCCTTTTAACCAAATAAATGTTTCTCCCAAAGTCTGTCAGGGAAAGCCCCCAGAGTTAAGCAGTCCAAAGACTAAGCAATCAAATCATCCCGTGCTTTTAGCTCACGATTGCCATGATTCTGTGACTCTTTGGTAGGCTTGGAGTTGTCTTTCGTTGGCAGTTTAAGGGACAGCTAGCTAGTTCGGTGATAAGCGGAGTCAAGGGATAGTTCAGATTCAGCTTAGAGACTAGCAGTGTGATCCTGGGCAAGTCATTTATTCAGTCTCAATTTCCTCAACTGTAAAATGGGTTTAATAAAATAAAAATACTAGCATTCCTAGGGTTGTCATGAGGATTAATGAAATAGTAACTGTGTTAAGTAAAAACTTAACACAAATTCTTGGCTCATAGTAAATACCCTGTAAATGTCAGTCTTCTTGTTACTATTGTTATTGTTATTAATTTCATCATCATGCAAGGGACCTTGCAGTCTGGTTCAAGCCCCTGTTTCTGGGTTGATCACATAATCTTCCCCATGACTCATTCTACATGTGTTTGTAGAGACTTGCTTTCAGCCCATTTTTAGCACTTTCTAACATCATGAGGATGGGTTCTTCTTGGGTAAATAGGAGCAATAGTTTCCCTGCCTTTCTGCATGGTGCTTGGGAGGAAAGTGCCCCATATATATGGTTAGGAGGTGGGGAAGACATGATGAGACCTGCCTTCTGAAGGAGTCTCCTGGGGAAGCCAGGTCTCATAAGAAGAGATTAGACTTGGGTAGGATTAGGAACAACAGGTACATGTTTCAGAGAGAGAAATTTAAAGTGTAGATGTAACTTCAGGAAAACTTCCAGAAGAAAAGAAAAAAGGGGGAGAAAAAAGACCATCCAGAAGTAAACTGGGCAGTCTGGGTCTGGTGAGATCACTGGAGGCCTTTGGACAAAGTGCCAGGGGGCACTGGCTGGGTATATCGCCAGGGGGATTCTTGTTCTCTTAAGGTTTGGCATCTGCAGTCTCCTCCTGTTCTGAGAGCCAGGAACCAAGGGATGCTCTCTAGTTGAGATTTGTTCTTTCTTGTTCTCTCAGTGATCTAGGAGGAGCCAAGTTGTGGGCCCCTAAAGGGTAGGAAATGGAGCCAGCTGGTGTGGAGCAGGCATTGGAGAAATTTGGCAGTTAATGGGAAAGAGAGAGAATGGTGGCTTTGAGAGCCTCAGAGTCAGTGATAGGGTGCTGCCTTAAAGATTAGGAAGCTCTTTCTATGACCCCCCCCCCCCACTTAGTACCTTTTATATAGTAGCTCTTTTTCCTTCTCACCCACTGTGCTAGCTACTTCATTTTAGTCTCCTGACAAATGTTTATTGAATTGAATTTGTTCTTTTATATGGCAAAACCTCACTGTTTCCATGGTAACTCAGTTTTAAAAAATAGCCATTGATGGGCAGCTTTTCCAACAGCTTTTGAAGTGTTTATTCTGCCCCTTGGTTCTTTGGGACCATTTCTTCTGGTACCTTAAGGTTGTTCTCAAACCCACTCATTCCCCTCTGCTTTAAAAGGTTTCTGCCACATTGATTTTTTTAAAAAGACTTTTGATGACTTTTTTTTTTTTTAACTTTGCGTTATTTTGATTCTACCTTCCCAGTATTTCATAGGAATGACCTTCTTTTCTTTGCCTCCTTCAGGTCTTCATTCCCTTATGCCAGAGGCCAGTAGAGTAGTATTGGTTTGGTCTTCGGCTCCAATTTGTCTTCCTCTAAAGTGGTACCCCTTCTAAGAAATAGAATAGTCGATCAGTGGAATAGGATAGAATCACAAGACAAACTAGGCAATAACTATAGCAATTTGGTTTTTGATAAACCCAAAGACCCCAGCTTTTGGGATAAGTATTCACTATTTGACAAAAACTGCTGGGAAAACTGGAAACTAGTGTGGAAGAAATTAGGGCTTGACCCACATCTAACACCACATACCAAGATAAGATCTAAATGGGTTCATGATCTGGATATAAAGAGTGATACTATAAGTAAATTAGAGGAATGTAATATAGTTTACCTCTCAGACCTTTGGAGATGGAATAAATTTATGTCCAAAGAAGAACTGGAACTCTTAATTGAAAACCAGATAGATAACTTTGACTATATCAAGTTAAAAAGTTTTTGTACAAACAAAATCAATGCAGACAAGATTAGGAGGGAAGTAATAAACTGGGAAATCATCTTTACATTCAAGGGTTCTGATAAAGGTCTCATCTCAAAAATATATAGAGAATTGTCTCATATTTATAAAAATTCAAGCCATTCTCCAATCAATAAATGGTCAAAGGATATGAACAGACAATTTTCAGAGGATGAAATTAAAACTATTTGTAGTCATATGAAAAGGTGATCCAAGTCACTGTTGATCAGAGAAATGCAAATCAAGACAACCCTGAGGTATCACTTCACACCTGTCAGATTGGCTAAAATGACAGGAAAAGTTAATGATGAATGTTGGAGGGGTTGTGGGAGGGCTGGGACACTGATGCATTGTTGGTGGAGCTGTGAACGGATACAGCCATTCTGGAGAACAATTTGGAGCTATGCTCAAAAAGTTATCAAACTGTGCATACCCTTTGACCCAGCAGCATTTCTATTGGGCTTATATCCCAAAGAAATCATAAAGAAAGGAAAAGGCCCCATGTGCAAGAATGTTTGTGGCAGCCCTTTTTGTAGTGGCTAGAAACTGGAAATTGAATAGATGCCCTTCAATTGGAGAATGGCTGAATAAATTATGGTATATGAATATTATGGAATATTATTGTTCTGTAAGAAATGACCAGCAAGATGATTTCAGAGAGGCCTGGAGAGACTTACATGAACTGATGCTGAGTGAAATGAGCAGAACCAGGAGATCATTATACACGGCAACAACAGTACTATATGACGATTAATTCTGATGGACATGGCTCTCTTCAACAATGATATGTTTCAAACCACTTCCAATTGTTCACTGAAGAAAGCCATATACACCCAGAGAGAGGGATGCGAAATGTGGACCACAACATAACATTCTCATACTCCTTGATTGATGTTTGCTTACATTGTGTTTCCTTTATCTGATATATCGTTCGTGTAGATAAGATTTTTCTTGCACAACAATGATAAGTTTGGAAATATGTATACATATATTCGATTTGCCAATATTTTAACATAATTAACATGTAGTGGATATCCTGCCATCTAGGGGAGGGGTGGGGAAGTTGGGGGGAAAAATTTCTAACGGAAAGCTATGTAAGTGTTATTGTTGAAAAATTACCCACACATATATTATGCAAATAAATTAAAATTAAAAAAAAATAAAGTGGTACCCCTTGATTCAGGAAGCTCCGTTGCCTCCAGTAGCAAATCCGAAAACCTGTTTGGCTTTTAGAGCCCTTCAGGACTTGGCCCCTTCCTGCCTTTCCAGTCTTGTTTTCCGTTACGCTCTCCATGTAATTTGTGATCCTTGATGTAGGCTTTCTTGCAGTTCCTTGAACAAAGGAACCCCATCTCTAGACTCTATATGTTTTACTGGCTGTCCCCAGAGCTGGGAATCCTCTTCATTTCTTGGCTTTCATGTTGTTTAGCCGTTTTCCTTTGACTCCATTTGGACAGTGGTTTGCCATTTCCTTCTCCTGCTCATTTTACAGATGGGGTAACTGAGGCAAATAGGGTTAAATGTCACACTGTCTGAGGACCTATTTGAACTCAGGGAGATGAATCTGGGCCATCTAGCTGTCCCTTCTCTCCCTTCCCCCCTTTCTAATCTCTGCTAAAATCCTGCCTTTTTCAAGAAGCCTTTTCCAGTTCCCCTTAATGTTAGTGCTTTCCTTCTCAGATTATTGCCAATTTATTCCATGTCTATATCCTTTTGTTTTACATAAGTGTTTGTGTTGTCTCTTCCTTAGATTATAGGAATATATAGATTATAGATTATAGCTTTCTTGTGGGCAGATACTATTTTTGCCTTTTTTTTTTTTTTTTGTATTCTCAGGATTTACTTACAACACAGTAGGTACTCAAGTAAATGATCCCTTCTCTTTAACTTTTATTTCCACTATTAACTAAATCTTTTTTTTTTTTTTTTTTGGTATAGATTTGTTAGGCTAATTATAGTGTCAATCTATTAGAATATAAGTAGGAATCTGGCTTGCTTTTCTCCTGTTTCTCAAACTCTTAGCACCGTGCTTAGCACATTTTAAGAGCTGAGTATTTTTTCTTTTATTCCCTTATTCTCTCACTATTGCTCAATAAACGTCTGTTGAAAGTTTGAATTAGCTTTTTAATTTTAAGGAAGTTACTTGACTACTCTGTGGACCTTCATGTCCTCAGCAATGTGATTGAGTTGTGTTATATTTTTAGAATAAAAACAATAATTTGATTACAGTTATAATGCGATCTTGTGTCTGTGCAGGTATTCATCGAGCCTGTGTAGCAGGCTCAGTGCTAGACAGTGAAAGCTTGAATGAGACTACTTGTAGTGGGACTAGAAAGGAACAAAATTTGATTATTGATTGAACTTGCAATAAAGAAGTCAGAGATAAGTGCTGTCTTTCCAGCTGTGTTATCAGATGGGCAGTGGAGATGTTATAAGGCAGAAGAGGGAACTGATTACAGGGTAATAGAAAAGGGGATGTGATGACTTTGCTTTTAGACACGCTTTAGATATCAGAGGACATTTATGATAGAAGTGTGTCTAGTAATTAGGTGTAAGTGTGGACTTTGGGAGTCAAGGATTAGAGAAAAATATTGGAGAGTCCTCTGCCTAGAGTGAGAATGGATCAGCTCCTTAAAGAAAAGAAATATAGAGATGCGAGGAAGCTGGAGCTGGGTGGCCTCATTAAGTCACTAAGTGTTTATTCAGAGTCTGTTCTGTGTGGGGTGCTGTGCTAAGTGCTGGTGAGTCAAAGAAAGTGGAAAACCAGCCCTTCTCTCAGGTAGGGAGCTCTCACCTTAATGGAGAAGGCCAACGGACTCTACAAACAAGGTTTGGATATAGGGAAGCTTATTTAAAGATGAAGTATAAGTGAAGGTGAAAACTGATTGGGACTGGCTCTAGCCACTTCTGCCATACCCTCAGTGAGATTTTGGGCCAGGGACAAACATAGTCCGTCTGCAGATCATCTTTATTAAGTATGGAGAGGCTAGTCACAAGTAGGCAGCTCACTTTGGCCATAGCAAATCGAGAATCGGAGACAACAAAATGGAGCCTCAGTCTCGTGGGCTTCGTTTACTTGGCAGTGATTATGGGCAACTGGAAGAGAGGAAGCAGGGGACTTCAAGAATTATACTGGTTTTAAAACTACCTCTAAATATTCACGTGTCAGTGTGCTACATGTGAAATTCTTGTCTAATGTCCATGAAGTTGACGTTCTCCTTAATCACATCACTTTTGACATTCTTGATATAAATAAAATGAAAAGATAAAGAGCTAAATGGAAGGATGGCTCGTGGGAGAGGCAAAAAAAAGGGAACTGCTTTTATTATATATCTCAAGGCAAGAAGAAGCACCATTTCATGGTACCTGTTCATTTTCTCTTAAAGTGTTCATTATGAGCATAACCACAAGCACAGAGATAGCAGCTGGGTGGCTCACTAGATAGAGCATCAGGTCTGGAGTCAGGGAAAACCTGAATAGAACTTCTCTCCCAAAGTTGTGACGATCAAATGAGGATATAATTGTAAAGCTCCCAGTACTCTGGCTGTTAGCTGTTACTATGCAGCAGCCCCCTTTCAAGGAAGTAGAGGAAGCTCCAGGACCTTTCAGATGAAATCACTGTGCGCTTTAATACTTGGCAGCTTCCAGAAAGGATAAAAGAGCAAAAAATGAAAAGGGCCCCAGTCTCAAGAAGAGATGAGGAAGGCATGATTGGCATTGTGTGCCTTAGCTTAGCTGGCGACTGACATGGAAGTCCATTTTAATGAGACTCTGTTTGGTTGAGCATAGGTTAACATGAACCTCATATTAGAAGATAAGATCAGAGTGAGAAGGTGGGGAATATAACAGAAATTTACAGTGTCATCCATAGTTATTTTTTGCTCTTTCTAATAGCAGTAGGTATCATTTATAAAGTGTTTTAAGGTTCTATACTTCTCTCCATTGATCTTCACACCAAACCTGTCAGTCAGATGTAATGATGTTTTTATTCCCATTTTACTGATGAAGAAACAACTTGAGACATTGATTTTGTTTATTATATACAGTATACAAAATATATTAGGCTATAACCCTTGATTAAGTGTATAATAGAAAAGAAAAGGAGAAAAATAAATTTTAAAACACCTATTATGTGCCAGGCACTGTGCCAAGTGCTCTGCAAATATTTCATTTGATAACGGGACAAAGGAAAATTATATAATCAATAAATTTATATATGGAATAAAGAAAATTACATTGTTTATTATGCTATGTACACAACCATTATATATGTATAGGTAGATACATTGTATATGTGAATGATAATATCCACTTAAAATATCTCCTACCTGACCTATTTATACAGACTTGATAAAGGAGAAAAGATACACTGACATTTCTTGAACTTGGCATTGTAGATTGAGTGTGGGAATTGGAGCTTGGAGACCAGGGATTGAGTTCTCTTTCAGATACTTCCTCACTACCAGTTCTTGGGGAAGTCATTTCTCTCTCTCTCTCTCTCTTTTTTTTTTTTTTGCTTTTTTGCTGGCTTAGAATGTAAATTCTTTTGCCAAAATGGATGATCGTGGTGGAAGATAGTCACATTCTAAGACAGCGAGCAGTACAGAACCCTTGGTGTGAGCCCCAGAGCACTGGAAGATGAATTGGGGGGGGATTTCAGGAGCTGTCCAGCCATCTTTTCCAGTCTACCCGATCATCAGTTACTCTGACCAGTCAGCATTTCTCTAGGGAGCAATTACCTCCATAATGTCAGAGTGACCACAGCATTTGGACTCTTGCTCTTGCAGCCTTCTGTGGGCTCAGCCAAACAAAGTGGATACAGAGGAGGAGGGCTGTACATCCTGGAAGGGACACATGTGGGAGTGGTTGTTTCCCTCTGGGCAATCTCCAGCTTAGTATTACTCTTCTGAAAATGTTGTGCCCTTACCGAACCCCAGTCCCACATCCAGTGTGACCAGGTAGAGTGATTGGGAGGAATCACAGGATGGCAGAAAAGAGGGCTGGCTTGCCTTTGGGAAATGTCACAGTAATTTTCATTGAGCCTTAATCCAGACCTCTTCTTATCAACACTTGGATGCTGGCAGGGAGGCATTCTGGGGCTGTGAATCTCGGACCACCACTACCTCCAGAGTATCCAAATTTGGAGTCTCCCAAGCAACAGTGGAGAACTAGTGAGTGTAGATAAAGCACTTACTGTGTGCAAGAAACATCATAAAATAATAAATCGGGGAGAGGTCGGCCAGCCCCTTAATGACAGGAAGATGGCCTCCTGCCTCATGACCTGCTCCAGGTATCTAGGGAATGGTCAGAAGCCTGGGAAAAGACTTCTGCTACCTGTCTGCAGGATTTATGGGAGGGCAGGAAGGGAAGGAATAACTCACAGTTTGCATTTTAGAGGGAGGGTCTGTGACAGGGAGATCCCAGGTCATTAGAATCGCCTTTATTTTTTCACAGAGTTGGAATTTGAGCTCAGAGTGTTAAATTATTGAAGGAGAGAGGAGGGTTTGTTTGAGATTCTAAGTATGAATTTGTTGTGAACCTTTCTGTGTCCTTGGTGGATATCCCGGTGTAAGAAGAGAATGAACCAAACGCTGTGTGGGGTGGGTCACGGCTTGTGTGGAAGGTCCAGGGGAATAAAATTGGCTTTGCTTCAGTGGTCCAGAACAGCAGGAATGGTTGGCCTTGAGGCCTATCCCGGGGAAGGCTGGATATAAACACTGTGGCGTTTGTTTTAAGGGATCAGATCTCTGTGGCCAACTGTCACCAGCTATAAATTCCTTGTTGCACTAAGGCCTTCGGTAACTCATTCCAAAGGTATGTCCTGTTTAAAATAAATGCACAGAACTGGCCCTTATCTTAGGAAAGCCAGAGCAGTTTATAGGCCATATAGACATACAAGTTCATTAATGGAATATAACCTGTTCCTAGAGGATTGGTGACAAACACAGCACATTCAGGACATTTTAAAACTGAACATGTCATATAAACATGGCCTAGCTCTCCTCCAGGAGCTGGGAGCTGGGGATTGGTGGTGGGATGGTCTCAGAAAGCTAGCAGTGCTCTTGTGGGAGGAACTAAAAGGCTCAGTGCCCCAACAGGTTTTGTGGAGGCAGAGAAGGATGTCATCAGGGTCCTGTCGGTCACCAAAGGCGCCCCTGCTCCTCCTTGATGAGAAGTATGTCATCTCCTTTACAGAAATGTTTGTCTTGACTGTAGCAGAGGTCTGTTATATCACTGAGTTAGGTTACACATTGAAACTGTGGGAGATGAAACTTTTTGTTGAAAATAGAGCCTTGGGGCAGCTAGAAGGTGCAATGGATAGCGTACCAGCCCTGAAGTCAGGAGGACCTGAGCTCAAATCTGGTCTCAGACGTTTAACGTGTCCTAGCTGTGTGACCCTGGGCAAGTCACTTAACCCCAATTGCCTCAGCAAAAAAAAAAAAAAAAGAAAGAAAATAGAGCCTCACCACTACAGTTCCCAGAGCTATCTATAGTCTACATTCAGACACCAGATTTTTAACAAATTTCCTTTAAATCTCCATTGAAGCTTCCATAACTTCTACCTATGGGCTTCTCTGACACTTCCTTTGAACCAAAGGGGGCTTTGGGTCTGTCGCAGTAGTGCTCTGGGCAGGTCCCCCTAAGCTTGGTCACTTTCCTTAGATTTAGAAGGCTCAGAGCCTTCCAGCTTGGAAGTGAGTTCACACTTGCCTAACCTACCGGCCTCAGTCCAGTGCTTCCACAGCTTGTTACCTCAAGCATCTAGCTAGGTCTAGGAATAGCTCTCTATTAGTTCTGGAAGAAGATTGTTGTGATTGCCCAGACCAGACTCTTCCTTGGCCCCCGTTCATTCACCAGTTACGTCTCAGTTTGTTAGTATGTCACCCTTGAAGGTCCACTTTGGTGTTTGTCCTAGTACATTGCCTAGTACAAGAAGCACTTTATGAATATTTTTTACTTCATTTTTCTTTCATACTAAACCAGCAATAATAATGGCCGCTAGGATTTCTATAGTGCTTCCAGCTGGAAATGGCTTCTGTGTCTGCCATTGAAGAATCATTTGGATTCAGTTCTGAGACGACCTAATCAGAGGCACCCACTGTTAGAAGGTGGGTCTCGATTTTTGTTAAATGACAGACCCCAGCACGAGCAAAAAGGGAACATCCTCACTAAGGAAACCGAAGCTTCTGGCTAATCCTCCATTTCTTTCTGTGACTTTCCTGAGCTGCCTTTGCTGTTCATCCAGATGTAAAGAAACCCTTCATCCTGAATCTCTCAGAACTCTTGCTTAACCTTGTGTTTTCAGAAGTCCTCCATTTGCACCTCTTGGCATTCCCAATACAATAAGAAATAGAAAGTTACTGGATTAGAAGCACTAAGGAGGAGACACCTGTTTCCACAGAAAAAGGAAGCTTTTATAAAGACTTTGGGGTCCTTCTGCTAGCAGGAGAAAGGCCCAGGAGTGGCTTTTGCCAATGGAAGCCGTCCTCGTCACACTGGCAAGTGCCCTTCCTGTTTGGGCTGCCTTAGGGAGGTCAGAGCTGGGTACAGTTTAGGAGATTGGAAGCAGGCAGCTTGCTCTCTGTGTGTGCTAGCATAGACGTTTTTGTGAGGATGAGGGAAGCACAAGGGGCTGGACAAATGCTTCTCTTTAAGGTACATGTCAGATGTCATTCACAAGTGGGACATTTTTGAAATGTCGGGGAGTCTTTGTCTTTGGGTTTGTTGTTAGATTGTGGAGAGTAGAACTCTAGTGGCATTTCATGGGTCTGGTAGAGGCTGTGAGATAATAGGATTGAGAAGAAATGTCGGCTCGTGCAAAGGCACCAACTGTCAGGAACACTGGGAGTTGCTGGATGGGAAGCTGGATTTGGATCAGCAGGTCACAGAGCATGTGGTCCCTGGTCTCTGGCCGCTGGCTTTCTCCTTTCTTTCTCCTTCCACCCCTGAGCTCTCGTCTCTAAGCTTTCCCTTTTCTAGGCCTCCTCCTGCCTGGGACCCAGGGCGTTGGTCCTGTAATTAAATGGTAGAGCCACCAGTCTTCTCTCGTGAGAACTGGACTCATTTCTGCTTTTCAAAAAGCACCCTGATTTATGGGTTTCCCTTCTTTTCTCTAGCTGCCTTATACTTAGCCCTTTCTCCTTTCCTTCCATGTCCCCAGACATCACATCGCACCTTCTCTTAGTTCCTCCAGGGCTCCTTTCTCCTATTCCTTCTCCCGCCTCCTCTGCCACAGCCACAGCCATAGCTGTCAACTCTCTACCACGCTGGCTCCTCCTTGCCCCTTCCTGGACACATTGGTGACACGTGGCGAGCTTTCCAGATGGCATAGGATGAAAAGGGCTGGCAAATAGGGAGTCTCTAATGGGATAAAAGGAATTTGTTTTACATCGCTAAATGTTGGCTTTTTTTTAACTGGCAATTTACAGTTATAATTATACATTGCTCCCCTTCCCCCCAGCTCTCTACCTAGTTTAGCATCTGTTATGTAACACTACACCACCTGTTCAGATGAACAAGGAGTTCTTGCCAATTTAGACCCGAAGACTTCTTTCACGAAGCTGCAGCTTTATTTTCCCCCGCTGGCATCTCTCAGAGGGCTGTAACAGCCCCCACGGGGCTGTGCCCTCTCTTTCCTGGGCATCTTGAAGCTGCTTTCTGACCAGAGCTGAGGAGACCTAGCCCCAAGCCAGACTGAAACCTGGTTCTTGCGGCCACCCTTATATATGCCCATTAGGAGCTGCCTCCTTTGGAGAGATCCTCATTCTCCCCACAAAGCACAGACAGAAAAGAAATGTTCTCTTTGCCCCAGCACCGGGCGGGCAGCTCCCAAAACTGAGGGAGCTTGTTCCCAAATCTGAAGGGGAGGAACTTGCTTTCCCCCAGACCTTTGCTGGCTTGGACTCTGGCACCAGCCACATGGCTGGGATTCATTTGAGCCTTGCCCCGTCCAGGTTAGGACATGCAGTCGGAGCACCATACCAGTGCCTGCGTATACTGTGTCCTGCCGGTCTACCCAGTAGTGCCGGGGCCTTTTCAGACCACCTCTCACCACCTTTCCCTCACCTCACCCCGAGTCCCTAGTGACTCACCTCTTTGTGGAGCTGGGTGACCAGTCCCTCCTGGTCCATGTAGGAGGAGGCCTTTCCCAGCCCAGAGCATCTGGTAGTGTTTGTGGCTAACATAATAGCAACCGTCTGCACGAACAGACACAGCCCTCTCTTCCCTCTCACCAAAGCACTTTACATTATCTCATGAGCCTCACAACCAGCCTGGGGTGTAGGTGCTACTCTTATTCTTATTTTACAGATTGGTAAATTGAGGCTAGAGGAGCTTAAGTCACACCACTAGTAGGTATCTGTAGCTGGATTTAAATGAGGGTCTTTTTAACTCTGGGAGGTAAGAAATTTTATCCACTGCCTCCTGATGCCCCCCACCCCCCAAGAAATCTTTACTGAACATTCAATGAGATTTTTATGGTTCTTGAGTGTAGTATGTGACAGGAGACCCATTTTTAAAACTTTGTTTTATTGTTTCTTGCTGGCTCATGAAGTTATTAGCTTCCACTTGATTAAAGCTAATTTTAAGAAGTTATTTTCATTAGTGTTTTGTATCGCTTTTTACTTATGATTTGGCCACTTTTTAAAAATGTTATTTTCTTTAGTATTTTTTTTAATGCCCTTTTTAAAACCAAGATGTTAATTCCCATTTCTTGCATTGTTCTCACTTCCTCACCCCTCAAAAATTTTTCCTCTGCCACTCTTATATGATTTTTAAAATAATTTTTTCCCTTTTCCTTTAGCTCACCTAAGGATTCTTGTTGGGCTTGTTTTCAACCTGTATTTTTTTTTTTTTTTTTCCCTTTTGAGGCTTATCTTCTGGGTTTGTGTTTTGCTCTTCCTGGGACCAGAGTACATTTTTGTGGTCAGATTATTATTATTTTTTTAATTTTTAAAATTTTTATTGTTTGCTCATTTTCCCCCAGCATATTTCTTATCTTTGAATTGTATATTAAAATCTGCTCACGTGGGAATGATGAGGTACTGTCCTAATTTGTAGGCACCTGGTCTGGGCTCTGATTCTTATGCAGGAAGGGATCCTATTCCTGGTTGACCACAACTGCTTCCCTGGAACTGAGACCCAGAACTGGGTAATGGGTAACAGAGTTACCAAATATGGTCCCTGTAATCTTTTTCTAATCTGGTGTCCCATCCCTTCCTTATCTCTGGAAAGCTAAAACTCCTGGTACTGCTGTCCCGAAGGCCACAGCTGGTGTTGCTGCCTTGGGTCCACCTGGCCAGTCCCCATTCCAGTGTCACAGATGTCTTCTGACTTCCTAATTTGACTCAGGCTGGAAAAAGGTCTCTCATCTCAACCTTGTGTGCCTCTGTCACTCCAAAATTTCATTTGACAGGTTATTTAAACATGATCTGGAAGGGAGGAAGTGTTAGGAGAGTTTGGAAAAAAGTGCTCCCTCTGCCACCATCTTGTTTCCATGGCTTATTCTTAATTATTGCTGTTGATATTCATCTTCCTACCATGGTACCAGAGTAGCAAGAATTTCCCTGAATAGAGTATCTCCTCTGCCTTTGACCTCCCTGCTCTCCCTCTGTCTCTCCCCCTCCCACTTTTTCTCTTTCTCTTCCCTCTCCCTGTTCTCATTGCTCTGCCCTTCTCCCTCTCCCTTCTTGTCTTTCCTTTCTTCTCTCTCCTCTCTCTCTTAAAAAAGGACAAAAGGCTTTCACTTAGCCAGATTTTGGATGTGTTATTTGCATTGGCATGAAACACATTAACATGTAAATATGCAAATGAAATGTAAATGAGTAAATTTAGAACTGTGTTTAGGTGGGTGGCGGGAGGAAATAGCAAATTGGACCATTTTTCTCCTTCATAAAACAAACTCCAAGATGTGCCATTGTTTTAAGGTAGTTAGAGATCTTATGTAACTCTACGTGACATGCAGAAGAAGCACATGGGACAATGGAGAGAACGGCAGACCCTGCTGCAGGCCTTGGAGGCCCAGAGCCCTAACCCTGCTATTTATTTATTTATCGATTGTACAACCTTGTTGAAGGTGAGCCACACCTGGTGCCTTGTTAAACGAGCTTACACTCTCTCAGCTCCCGGGCCTGGGATCCCAGCTGTGGCTGCAGGAACAGGTCCTTGCCCAGGCTGTTGTGGGGGTCAGATGAGATCATGGAAGGCAGTCAGTTTCAGTTGTGCCTTCTTTTAAAATTTAGGAGGCCTTCCCTTTATAATAACTAATTTACATAGATTATCTCATTATGAGCTAAGTGCTATAGATATTATCCCATTTTTACAGATGAGGTAATTGAAGATCGAGGTCTGGAAGTCATTTTCCCATGATCCCAGAGCTAGTTAAGTGTCAAAGGTGGGATTAGGATGGAAGCTCTGGTGAGTTCAGGCACAGTGCTCCAGCTGCTCCTGGGTTGCTTCTTCCCCTTTGGATGGAAGCCAGTCTGTTTCATTCCTTGATCAAGGCCTTTTGGTCCATGTTTCCCTTAATTTTCCAGGGAGATCATTTGGCTGTTTATAGGGTTAATTTGTTAGCTTGAATTTTTTCTAGAAATCACACATGATTTCTACCATCAGCTATTTTCAAGATGCACCTCTCTCTGCCTACCCACTCCACCCCCAATCTCTAAAGTGCTTCTAGTGTGTTTTAGACTTTTGCTAATGAGCAGACAACAAAAAACCTCAGCTCTGTGTATATATTCTATCCTCTTTGGCAGCTAGATGGCTCAGTGGCTCGAGTATCCAGCTGGAGCTGGGAGTCAGGAAAACTCTTGAGTTCAGATCTAGCCTCAGACACTCCTAGCTCAGACACTCCCAGGGCACATCACTTAATCCTAATTGCCTCAGTTTCCTTATCTGTAAAATGAGCTGAAGAAGGAAATGGCAAAGTGCTCCAGTATCTCTGTCAGGAAAACTCCAAATGGGCTCGAGGAATTGGACATGATTCGGAAGCCAGCTTGTGGGGATGACTGGGGGAAGCATTGTAATCAGTGCATGTAATTGGATTCAATGGGAATTGTAGTTCCCACCTTTGTAGTTCCTTGCAGTTCCCACCCTTCTCCAGATCAGACCGTTGCCCCACTTACCTGAACTGTTGCCAATAACCTCCTGATTGGACTTCCTGCTTGGGGTCCTTCTCTCTGCAGATCATCTGTCGAGCAAACCTCAGCTTTGACCACAGGGTCTCCCTGCTCAAGAGCCTTCAGTCATCTCCTGTCACTTTGGGGAAAATTCCAGTCCTACCAGCTTGGCATTTTAGCCCCTCAGACTGGCATCAAGTTTCATCCAGACCATGTCCTGATCAAACTGGCTTCTTATCTGTTCCCTGAACTTTGGCTTTTATCTCTCGTGTCCCCCTTTTGGATGTTCTTTATCCTCTCCTCATTCATATCTTCTTCCAGACTCTACTCTGGTGCACCCCAAATTACTATTATTTAGTCACCAAGCCCACCAGGTATTTATTAAGACCTACTATGTTTCAGGCACGGGAGATAGAAATACAGTGAGTGAGACAATCCCCATTTGCCTGGGACTTACATGTTCTCCATCTCCCTTTAGTAAAATGTAAGTTCTTTGAGGGAAGGTGGTGTTTTTCATTTTGTTTTTGTCAGTACCTACTCCAATGCTTTGTATATAGTAGGTGATCCATAAATGTTTATCAAATTGGATCCTATGACTTTTGGCACAGACTTTATTATGGGCTTGTTGTCTGAGTCGAATGCAGACATTCAAGGATGCAGATGTGTTCCCCTCCCTTGTTTTCATAGTGTTACTGATGGCAACCATCCTTTCAAGGCCGTGCACTGAAAGCTGGGCTGTGCCCGTCGATAGGGGCGGCCGGGCAGCACTGGCCCCCGTGGAAGTGGCTCCGGCATTGGGAGGCCCGCTTAGTACCATCGTTTTGGGGCAGTTGGTGCCCAGAGACCCTCCAAATCCATTTGTACCAAGCCCCAGACTCTGAGAACCGCTGAAGAAGCAAAGAGACCAAATGGAGACGTGTAAAGAAATGCAGCAGCAGGAGTCGTAACAATAATGAGCCCAGCGGGCTCTGAATAGCGAGGTAACTTCTTCAGAATCACAACCAGCTCTGGGGGTAAGGACCACCAGTGCAGTCCCTCTGCAGAGGAGGAAACGGGCTGGGGAGGAGGCCAGGAGACCGCCGTCAGCGCTTATGTAAGAGGCCTCATTGTCTGCTGGTGGCTCCCAAGGCCCAGCGGTGGGGCCACGCCCGGCCGAGGGGGCCCTCTGGCATTTGCCTAGCTCTTCATGATGATGGCGACGGCTCCTCCTGCGTGCCAGGCTTGTGCTGAGCTCTTGGCAAGGCTGCTCTCCTGGGCTGTAAGACTTTTACGGATGAGGAGATCTAATCAGATGGGGCCAAGGGGCTTGTCCGGGGTCACCCAGCCAGCACACGTGTCTGTTCCCATCTCCTCTGGGCTGCCTTGAGCCTCCCAGCCTTGCTCTGGTGGATGCTACGGGTCGGATCCTTCTTTTGCAAATGCAGAACTTGAGGGTCAGAGGGCTGACTTCCCTCAGGCCCATACCAGGAAGGGGCAGAACCGGGTCCTCAAACTTCTTTCTGTGCCTCAAGAAGAGGAAGCAGGAACATGAGGAGGAGGGTTGCCAGGGAGACCAGGGAGAGGAGAGGAGCTGGAGAGATTGCCGCAGTTGGGAGAGATCCACCGGAGTAAACAGACCCGGGCACCCTGAGATGCCCACTCAGATGGCTGCCCTGTAACACAGGCGGCTCTTTGGGCTGCTCTGGTGCTCCTGTCTTGTGAACTTGCTCCCAGGGACAGCCCATCCCCTGTCAGGGAGGATTTACTTCGCATTGGGGACTCTGGAGAGTGGCCAGAGCGGCTCGCCGGGGGCTGACCAGACCAGTTAGTCTCCGAGCAGGCCCCTGCCTGGCGCAGGCAGTCGCAACAAAGGGCACGGCTCCTCTTTCTCCCTCGGTACAGAAGGAAGCTTGAGTCATTCTTTTCTGTTTTCGGCTTCAGGGGAACAAAAGCATTTTTTCCGAGTGGTCTGGTAGAGGCTGGCCTGGCCCTCCATTTAGAAATTGCATCACATGTGTCCTTGCCAGGAATAGCATTGAAGGGACACCGTGACAACAGGCCCTTTGGTCCCCCCAACCCCCATTCCTCCCAGTCCTTCAGATACGCTTATGCACTGTGCGGTGCCGTGGACGAGAACGACCGTGAGACCGAGTCAGCACGGCCTGTGCTTAGGGTGCCCAGACCCGAAGCAGGCCTTCTGGGTCTGCCCGCTCTGTCAAGTGGTCGCTCTGTTTCTGCTTAACAACTTCCAGTGATGGGCAGCTCTCTCCTCCTCAGACAACTTTGCCATTTGTGATGGTTCATTTTTAAGATTGATTGCAACATATGATGCAGTATGATTTTAAAAATGTGAATTCTGAGCTTAACTCCCTAGAAGAACATTTCTGCGTGTATATAAAGTAGAACAGAAGTGAAGGTTATAATAAAATCGACTCTACTGTGTAGTTTGCTTTTTAAGTAATACAGAACTCAACAGGCTATTTTCCAAGCTGGCCTGCGTGTCTGTTTCTTTTTAAATTTTTGTTTTGATCTGTGTATTTAAAAAAAAAAAAAAGTGTCCTTGGCCCTCCTATTTGCTAATGCTGCTAGTATATATTACTGTTAGTAATACTCCCTAACAGTCAGAGCCATCCCCAAGTGGAATTAGCTTCCCCAGGAAGTAGTGGACGACAGCAATCCCAGACCAAAGGGGAGCCTACATTTCTGAACCAGCAGAACGTTCCAGCTGGCTGATGGGCTAGAGTTAGGAAAGTCTGTTCTTGCACAGATCCAAACCCAGGCCAGGGACGTGCAGACCTCAGACCGAGGAGGGCGGCAACCAGACATTGCCCTGGAACAGACCGGTCCGGGAACACCAGCAGCCTGCAGGTCCCCAGTCTGAGCTGCCCCTGACTTTGCAGCATTGAGACCAGCCCAGAAGTGCCCCGGATCCCAGGATGAACTGTTTTGGTTAGCAGGGAGGCTCAAGATCCCAGGTCCAGAAGAGAATGGTTCCCAAACACCTACAGACAAAGCCTCAGAAACACAAGTTGGGCATGGACTCCACCAGCGTTCTTGGAAGAGGTGCATCGAGAGTTTTTTAGGGAAGGAGGAAATGGACCCTGTTCTCCCTTGCTTCAGGTAAAAGGTGAAAGGGGCCCCAGCACCCAGCTACAGGAGGAATCCTGCTGCAGATCTCCTGGGGTTGCCAGTTGTGGCAGGGCCTGTGAGGAGCCGTGGCGGACCTCCGGCCACCGGGCTGGGGAGCAGTGGCCCTCCTCGGCTGCTCCTGGCTTCGTCCGGAAATGGGGATGCTACTTGGCTAACTCAGGGCAGTTCTGAGGATTGAGGACAGATAGGATACACACGGCATCCCAGTGCTCCCTATTAATGGCTCTGGTTATCTGCCCCTGCCACCTGGGTGGTCTCCTGCAGGCCCCAACTCCTCTACTGTAAAATGGGGGTGGCGACTGTTACCCTGGGCCTTCTTGAGTGGGCAGGAGGCCCAAAAGGGATCAAGGAAGGGCAGAAGCATTTGTTTTATTAGCGCCTTCTGGGTGCCCAGCACTGTGCTTAGGAAGGCTTGACGACCATCTCATTTGGGCAAAATGTGTCTGCAAAGCTCTTTAGAACTGGAATCCATCTCCTGGTCTGTGCCCTGGGGCATTAGGACATGGGAAAGAAAGCTGTCTTTGCCCTCCTATGGGGGAGAAAATGTCACGGGCTCAGGGCTTGGTTTTATTCTTTCTATGTGTATCACTAGCACCTCCCTGGCCTCAGAGGGGACACCTAAGTGCTTCCTGGTGGGTTGCTTATCTCCATGTGGGATAGGTTGGCCAGTGGAGCCAGGAGGACCTGAGTTCAAAGGGAGCCTCAGACATGTTACTTCACCCTGTTTGACTCAGTTTCCTCATCTGTAAAATGAAGTGAGGAGGAAAGGGAAAAACCAGTCCAGTATCTCTGCCAAGAAAAGCCAGATGGGTCCGGAAGAGTTGAACACACCTGAGAAGACTGAGCAAGAAGAGATAATTAGTAGATAAACATTCAGTGAGCACTTGCTGTGTGCCAGGCACCCTGCTCAGCCCTGGGGGCACAAAAAGAGGCACAAGACCTCCCTGTACCTTCAAAGAATTGTCACCTATGGGGGGGGGGTTACCAGCAGACAGCATGTACAAAGCAGCTCTGTATATGACATGTAGGAAATAAGAGAGAAAGCCCTGAGACCCCCAGGGTGGGGGAAGGCTCCCTGCAGGAGGTCAGTTTTGATTGGGACCTAAAGGAATCCAGGGAGGTTGGTAATCAGGGGATGGAGACCATCCTGGGTCTGGGAGCCAGCCGGGAGTCAAGAGATGGGGAGGGTCTTAGCCACTGAAGAGTTGGGAGGCTGGCGCATGAGCCCCTGCAGTGGAGTGGGCGCTGGCTCGGCCTGTGCTTGAGGAAGGGCTCTTTAGTGGCCAAATGGAACCAGGAACCAGGCGGCGTCCTCCCCTCCTCCTCCCCAGCAGCTCCTGCAGTCCAGGCCCACGCTCAAATCAGAGTGGCAGCCGTGGCAGAGGAGAGAAGGGGGCGGATCGCAGAAATGGCAGAGAGGTGACATCGTCTGGCCCTGTCAGCAGATGGAGTGTGGGGGTGAGGGAGTCCAGGAGGACTGCTGGGGGGACCCGGAAGGTCCCACAGGCAGTATTTAGGTAGGAAATAGAGGCAGGTTGGTTTTTGAGGGGAGGCTAAGATTGGGGGTCTTGCATAGATGCTTCAAATGGCCTCTCCCTCCACGGGTACCCAAAGGTATGCTTGTATCCCCTTGACTGTCGAAGTGCAAGAGTTTGGGGGGGATCTTTCCTGAGCACCCGTGAGGGGGCCAGCATGGCGAGCATCCATCTCTTTGGAAGAACCTTTTTCAGGGAGCTGGCACTTGAGCCCGGTTTTCAGGTTGTGGATAGATGAGCCACTTAAGTCTCCAGCTTAGCATAAGTTACAGGTTTTTTCCTTAAAACAAGCCTTGTATGGGCAGATTACCTTATTAACATATATTAGAAATGCAGTGCATAAAGATTTTTGCAAGTGATTCTTGGGAAAATTTAAAAATCCAGTGACAAAAATTAGGATTTGTCACAATAGTTAAGCGTTTTATACAGAGAGGAAGTGTAGTGTAGCGGGTGCAAGTACTGGCCTTGAGTGCCCACAGCTTGTCTTTAAGACCTGCTTTGGGGGCTGCTGAGTGGTGTGATGGATAGAACAACAGCCCCAGAGAGTTAAAGGATCTGAGTTCAAATTCATCCTCACACACTGTTACCCTGGGCAAGTCACTTAACCATGATTGCCTTCAAAAACAAAAAAAAAAAGACTTCACTGGCAGATTTTGGGCAAGTTCTTAACTTTGGGGTTCTAGGTCAGTGGCATCAAACTCAATTAGGAATGATTATAGATGTGAGGGTCCCTGGGGCCGCAGTGACCAAGAGAATCCCATGTTGTTATCTGCTTTTCTTGTTAAATGTTTCCCAGTTGCCTTTTTATCTGGTTTGGGTGGCTGGCCTGTGCTGAGGAGCACTGTGGGCCATGCACTGTGCTGGACTCCTCTGCCAGGGAAATCTGTGGGTCCAACCTTTCTTCTCCATTCTTGTCACAAAACAGCTACGGTCAGTCTGCCCTCGCCCCTATATCCTTCATAGCCTTTTGGATTTAGGGATTTCTGAAATCTCAGATTCTGTGGTTTGGACCCCAATTAATGAGCCCTGACAGACCTCCAGTCCTCCAAGGACTTAGGGGTTTCTTTTGTTTGAGAACCAAATTGCAAGGCATACATTTTCAGCAGAATTATCTGCATACTTATTTTTGGAACATTAATTTGGATCAGTCAAACTGGCTGAATATCTTAAGACAAGTTAATTTTTATCTGTAAAGTACCGTACTGTACCGTTTTCTGTTCAGATAATTAAAGTTCACAGAAATGGAGAGCTTCAAGAACAGTCGCTTAATGGCTTCCTCTAAAAATAGCCCATTCACTGTGGATAGGTAGCATTTTAATAGTTGGAAAATGGATGCAGTGGATGGCACTTGGATATTTCAAGATGGCGTCTGTTGAACTTACCAGCTTTTAACAGCAGCTTTTTACTGACCATCTACTGTGAGCATGACTGAGTAATGACAGCCACTGAACTACAGATGAGACATGTTGTCCTTCCCACTGGCCACAGTGTATCGGGGAATTGCCCCCAGGCTCCGAGTCCATCTCCAAGCTGCCCGGGGAAAGGAGACTCTTGATGTTGTCTTCCCGGCTCATTTTCTTTTGGCCTCGCGGGTGTCAGCTGCCTTGAGGCCCTGGCTCCCTCCATGCTTGAGGGCCTCCTGGTGATTTCTAAGGATTCCATCTTGTGGGGGCTAGTGGTAGCCAGGGCCGTGCAGTGCCCACCCTCGGGCAGCCAGATAACGGGCCGTGTGATACCCACCCCTCGAAGGGAGAGGGAACGGAGACGGAGACCCTCCTGGGAAAGGGCAGCTTCCCGTCATCCGACTTGGCTCTTCTTCCTTTCGAAGACAGTTCTAGTGTCGTCGTTGGAAGAGGTCAGGATGTTCTTGGGCCCCACTTTCCAACGCGGCAGTGATTGTCGTTCATCCTGTCGGACACTATGACTCCATTTGGAGCAGTTTGTCATTTCCTTCTCCGGTTCATTTTACAGATGAGGAATACTCAGGCAGACAGGGTAAGGGATTTGTTCAGGGTCACACAGCTGGTGTCTTGATGCCAGATTTGAGCCTCCCTGACTCCAGTGCACTGTGCCCCCACCTTCTGCCCAGGTGATTTTGATTTTGGGCTTCCTGGGGGTGAACAGTCCTAGATCTGAATTTGAGCTTTGTGTTTGACTCCAATAGTCTTTGGAGTCCAGGTTGGCCAGTAGTGCGCACACTGGGCCTGCTGGCATCTTAGATAATTGCAGCCACGCTAGAGACCAATTCTGTGCAAGGCAGAGGTCAGTCCTGCCCCCTAGAAAAGGTCACAAGTAAAGGTCACCTTTTATTCTAGCAAATAGACTTGGGCCATCAGAACACAGTTTGCTAGGACTTCATTTTTTTTTTAAGTTTTTAATTTTCAGAACATCTGCAGAGATAATTTTCAGCATTCACCCTTGCAAAAACTTGTGTTCCAAATTTTCTCCCACCCCGCCCCTAGAGGGCAAATAGGTTAAACCTGTGCATTCTTCTATACATATTTCCACAAAAATGTTGCACCAAAAAACAGATCAAAAAGGAAAAAAATGAGAAAGAAAAGAAAACGCAAGCCCACGGCAAAAGGAGAGAAAATGCTGTTGGGATCCACGCTCGATCCGGCTTCATTTTGTGGAAATGAATTTGCTTTTGTTCTTTTTATCAGGAGCGACCCTTAGAATTGGAAAGTAGAGGAATAACGCAAACAAAAATGATGTTTGTCTGCATTCAGAGTGTATCAGTTCTCTCGGGAGGTGGATGCCATTTTTCAGCACGAGTCCTTTGGAATTAGTCCCAGACTTTTTAAAAAGAAGAATGATGTTATGTTAAATACAGGTGATAGAGATTTTAGCTCCAAAAAGGCAAGGACTTCTTTGATGACCATAGCTAGTTCCTGACAGACAAATGACCAAGGAGTCGCTGATCCCTGGCCTGCTTGGGAATCATTCCCTTCGTAGACGCTGCGGTGATGCACTTGGCAGTTGCAGGTGAGGGGGTCTGTTCGTCGGGAGGGTCTGGATAATGGTGCAGTGGCCGTGGTGTGGGGACAGCACCTGGCCTCCTTAGGGCCTAAGAAATTCAAGTGCTTCGAGGCCTCCCCCAGCCTGAGCACTTTGTTTTGTCACTCTACCAATGGCTACTCTGATAGTGATCTCTTGTCAAAAGAAATGCTCTCTCTTCTGCCTGCCTGGGGATTTTCTGGTTGATGGTGCTGCTTATGATTGCAGAAGAACTGTCACTGTCTCAGTCATGCCTTCCTGTCTTCATAACCTTGGTCTTTCATTTTGCGTAATTCTCAGGCCTGTTGGGAGTTTATCGTGGTCTTTAGATTGGGTGGGAATTTAAGAGTAATGGGTAATAACTGGTATTCAGATTGAATTTGATTTTTTCCAAAGCACTGTGCCTAGTAATTTGTGTTTTTTAGAAAATTCCTCATGAGACCCTGTAAGGCAGTATTGCTGCTCCCATTTTATAGATGGGAAAACTGAGGCTTTGACAGGAAAAGATGGCCATAGCGCCAGAGCTGTGAGTCTTTGAGGCTGTCTTCATGTCTTGTTTTCCTGCCTTTCTCTCACTCTGCTGTGTGGCTAGACTTGGCTTCTGTGCCCTGTGCATCCTCCTCACAGCTGCCCAAGTACAATGCCCGTGCCCATCTCAGCACAGTCAACCCCGGGATGCGGTGTGGCTCTTGGGGCCCTCGGCCGTGGTTCAGACAAAGCAGCCGTTCCAAACCCGATGCAGAGAGAACACTCTGCCTTGTTTCCCCTCCACCCCCGTTAACCCAGCTCCATAAGGGACAGGCAAGGCTTGCCCACTGGCTGGTGTCAGAGACGGCCCAGATGCCAGCTCTGGGACCCTGGGCAAGGGACTGATACCTTTCTCAGCCTGATTTTATTATATATATTTTTAATTAAAGCTTTTTATTTTCAAAACATATGCATGGATAGTTTTTCAACATTGACCCTTGCAAAACCTTGTGTTCCGATTTCCCTTCTCCTTCCCTCCTCAAAATGGCAAGTAATCCAATATATGTTAAACATGGTAGAAGTATATGTTAAATCTAATAAATGCGTACATAGTTATTCAGTTATCTTGCTGCGCAAGAAAAATAAATCAAACCAGAAAAAAAAAACGAGAAAGAAAACAAAATGCAAGCAAACAACAACAAAAAGAGTGGAAATGCTACATTGTGGTCCACCCTCAGTTTCCACAGTCCTCTCTCTGGGTGTGGATGGCTCTCTTCATCACAAGATCATTGGGGCTTCAGCCTGATGTTCTTTATATGTAATTTGGACATAACAGTAGCACTTAGCTCCCAGGGTTGTTACAGGAACCATATGAAATCCCACAAGTAAAGCCGTTTGCAAATCCTAACTCTCCATAAATGCTCCTTATCATCATGATCAGTGACAGGGAACTACAACCTCCTGAATCAGGCCTCCCAGGAACTTTGAATGGACCCCAAGTCAGTCAAGAATTCCAGGTTTCAATGGACTTTGGGGCTCCTCTTTTAGAATTCCTTCCTGACCCGGAGCACTTTCTCTTCAGGTATCTTCAGGAAACCAGCTAGCGTGGTGATGGGCTTCCTTCCCAGACAGCCCTTTCTGCCTCTGGGCAGGCGTCCAGTTGTTAGAAAGTTCACCCTTCAGTTGGCCTGAAATCTGCCTCCACAATTTCCGCCCATTGGGGACCGAGCAGAATCAGTCCTCCACCCAGCACTTGGGCCTTTTCTCAAGGAGTGCCTATGAAGTTTGTCCTCAAAGGCTGAGGCTCTGCTAGATTTGGGGGAGGAAAAGAAAAAGCAGAAATAGCCCTGCCTTCCGGGAGCTTGCGTTCTAGCGGCCCGGCACTGTGTGTCCGGTACGAAGGGCTGAATTGTGCCAGAGGGATTAGCCGCTGACCTGGGGTGAGGGAGGGACGGGAATGGCCTTCCATCCTCTTGGTGCAGAGGCATGAAGGAGGTGGGTAGGGAAGTCTTCCTGGTAAGGAGGACAGCTCACAGGTGAGTGTGTGGTGAGCCAGCTTGGCTGGGGCACAGGGGGCCAGGAGGATGCTGTGAGGCTGCCAAGAACTTTGGAGGCCAAACTGGGAGCCACTGGAGCTTCTTGGCTGTGGGGGGATGGGGACACAGATATGGAGAGTGGATTTGAGGTGGGGGTACCAGCCAGCCCGCAACTATTGTACTGAGGCTGGGTCGGGGCACTGTTGGAGGAGACAAGGGGGGCATCTTGGAGAGGTGCCATAGAGGGCACCAGCTTGGCTGTGAGGGGTCAAGGGTGACCCCAAGCCTGCCCCCCCAGGATGCCTGCAGACGTTGGTCCTCCAGTATGAACCTTCTACATCCTTTCAGTTGGCTCTTTTGCTTCTAAAGGAGCCTCTCTGGATACCCAGCTGCTATTCTGACAGCTGAGGATGTTGGTATCTCACCAGCTCCTCCATTACTCATTCCTTTATCTCAGCAGATCCAGGTCTTCCTGACCCCTTTTAGACAGGCCTTGTGCAGTAGGCCCCCCCTTTAAAGCATCTGCAGAAGGGCCGGGGTGCCGGGGGTGGGGGGGAGGAAGGCTGCCTGATGCTCTGGGTGGGGTGGCTCTGTTTCCCCTTGGCAGAAGCTCAGACATTCCTGCCTCCTCCCTGCATGGTCTGCACTAGGGCCCTTCCTCCTGAGCCTCTTTCCTCTTTCAGATATGGGGCCTGGACCAGTATTCACCATGACGCCAGCAGTTTAAGTAGAAAGAATAACCGAATGAAATAGCAGGCAATGTGCTTGGGAAGCTGACGGATTCAACCTTCTCCCCATTCGATGGACACTGAGATGTAGAGAAGGCTTCACTCACCTGTCTGTAACTGGGGGGAGGTCCGAGCCAGGATTCAAACCAAGGACTTCCCCCCAGTGTAGGAGGATTTGGTCTTCAGGAGCGTGGAGCAGTGAGGTTCCCTTCCACAGACAGAATACACAAGGCGGAGGGGGGCTGAGTTGCATTTGACTCTTTGGAGATCATTTGGAAGTTTCTTGGCAAAGGTACTGGAGTGGTTTTCCATTTCCTTCTCCAGCTCATTTTACAGATGAGAAAACTGAGGTTGATAGGGTCACACTGCGTGTCTGAGAGATGACTGTTCCTGACTCCAGCCCTGATACACAAGTGTGGGAATAAACCTCACTGCTTCAGAAGGTTTCAGGTTTCTTTGTCAGGGTTGTCCTTCCCTCCCTGCCCTGGTACGTGGTCCTGGGGGAGGGCCCAATGTGAGCCAATGAGCTTGTCTATACAGCTACCTGATGGGCAGGGTGGGCCGCTGATGGATGCCTGACCTGGCTCTCGGAGAAGCTGTGGCCAATGGGAGGGCTCAGGGCTGGCTTATTTGTCCGAAGGCCTTTGAGAGAGGAGGAAATACTGCAATAAGAATAGGCGAAGGAAAGAGAATGTTGGGAACAGGTTGCAGGACTCTCCAGCTGGAGCAGTGAGCAGGTCGCACCCTTGTGCTCCCACCCCGGTCTTGGGCAGATCTTGGCCAGAACAGGGCTCCTTTTGTCCCATTGCTGCGGTTCAGATCATCTTGGGGAAGTGGGGTGACTGAGCTCTGGCTCACCCAGAGATTGCGTCTTTGTGGCCCACTTCCTCTTCATCCTCCTCACTTATTCTCCAAATGATTTTTTCCTGTCGAGCTTCCGATGTTGCTGCCTCGAGAATGAACAAATGTAAAGACCGAAAACTTAGACCCGATCTCTTTAGCATCCGCTTGTGAGGTTTCTTGGATTCCTGATCAGTTGTGGGGCCCAGGTCTTCTTATCAGCACCATCCCTAATAAAACTGCCTTCCTCTGGCATCTCCCAGAGGGAGGGCAAAGGGGTCTCCAGGGCTTCGGACTCCTTCACCCCATTGCCTCAGGCTCCCTGTCTGCTGCCTGAGATACGCCCCTAGCTCTGCCATTGGCAGAGCTCACTTTATCCAGGCATCCCCATTAATGTGGTCCCTTATCTCTCCTTTTTGTGGCTGTCTCAACTTCCTTTCCTCTCACTCTCTTCTTAAGTCTCTGCAGTCTGGCTTCTCATTCTTCATCATTAATGGACACAGCTCTCCTAAGTCTCCAAAGATCCAGTGGCCTTTTCTTTGACCTCTTTGCAGCCTTTGACCCCTTCCTGTCCTTTTCTCTCTCAGTCCTTAGGACATCACCCTTTCCCTACAGGACAACTCCCTGTAGGCCTTTTGCTGGCTCTTCCCTCTGGTCACATCTGCCTGTGGATGTCCTAACAGCCTCCTCCTGGGTCTCTCCTGTTTCTGACCTCTCCCTTCTTCAGTTCATTATCTGCCTCGTCGGCAGATTTGCTAATCCATCTCCTGGAGGAGCTTCAGGCTCCCTCGTGGCTCTGGCATAAGTACCAATTGCTTTCATTGGTTTTTCCCTTCGTGCATCTTGAGTCCATCCCTCCTTGGTCAGGAAATGAGTGCTGCTCTTAGTCATCAGCCCTCTGGAGATAGGGCCGGTCGGACTTCTTCAGGCTTTCACGAGTGTTCACTCTCATGGTGTGGTGATTCTCCTGGGTGCAAGTCAGATTTGCAGATGAGACAAAGCTAGCCTGGGAGATGATGGTCAGGGTGCAAAGCGATTTCATCGGTTTAGGACAACGGGTCAGTTTCAGTTAGGTGAGATTTAAGGAGGCCAATGGAGAGTCCCGTGCTTGGGACACGGTGAGTGCCCTCGGCAGGCTTGTTGAGCCTGAAAAAAAAAGCGACTTGGGGAAAAAAGGAAATGTGTGGGTGATCTGGAGGAGTGGCCTGTGGAAGAAGGGTTAGGTGTGCTTTTCTTGGCCTGAGGGATCCGAATTAGGGCCAATGAATGTTTTCCAGAGGCAAATATAGAAGCTGCCAGAAATCCAATGGCCCACGATGGTGCACATAGTAGGCTCTTCATAAGTACTTATGAGTTAAAAGTTTTCAAGTAAGATACATGGCCATTTGGTTAATCCATTGGAAAAGATCTTGGTTCTTGGTCGGATATTGAGATTCTGTGAATCTGCTTTATGGGGAGGGAAGGCACCCCTTCTGTGGCCCAGGAGGAAGAAAGCCTTAGAACTTGCCTATAGACTTGTCGTGAGCTTATTGTGGATTGGGTTACTATGACAGTATATGTTAGCTTCTGGGTTTTTGTTTTTTTGGGGGGGGGCCATAATGTTGTGGGCAGAGCGCTGTATGGAGTCAGGCCAGGAAGAGCCAGACTGGAATCCATCTTCTCATGTTTGCTAACTGTGTGACCATGAGCTCTGAGCCTGTTTCCCTCATCTCTGCAGAAAACCTCCTTTTTTCAAACCCTCTATCACGAATGTTTGATGTGAATCTTAAATGCAGTGTTGTATTTTGCAAATTCTGAAAAAATTAATAAAGAAGAAAAATTATAATCATATATGGAGATGATACCGTAACCCCATTGAAATAAAAAGCAAGTAAATACATTTTGGCCAGGACGGTGGGAAATGGGCAGATTTATTCTGCTGGGGAGCCATGGATTAGAATAATCTTTTTGGAAAGTGAAGTGATGCTGTGCGGCAAAATCTTCAGGGTTGTTCTCACCGTAGTCCCTGGCTACTGCTTTTGGACTATTATTAAAGGGAATTAATGGCATGCCTGGGTAGATACTCACAAGAGGACTATTGGTGACATGTTTTTTCTCCTATTTCCCAGCTGTCTAACCTTGGTCAAGCTTCAGTTTCTGCTTGCGAAGTGAGGGAGCCTTGTATTTTTCAGCCATTATGTAAGAGTAGATAATGTTGCGTGCTGGAGGACCATCTTCTTGAGTTTGGTGCAATCTGTACTTGGAAATAGGAGCCTTTCCAGAGCCTGGCTGCAATTACATGAGCCTCTCGCTCTACAACCTTTGTAGGCTCCCCATTGCCCATGCTCCTAATCCTGGTCCCTGCACAGCCTGGTGGCCCCTGGCTTTTACATCTGTTTTCTCATGCTGCTTTCCCTGGATTCAACACCAGTCCAACTGGATTCCTCACCGGTCTGCTCATCTCCATGTCTCCTCGGCCTGGGTTCAAAGCCTGCTTCCTCCGAAATTGCCCCTGCTGGAGATGATCTCTCCATCTTGGAATTTTTCATAGCACGTCATTGTTTGGATCGCTTCTACTCATTTATTCACCTAATTAATTGTGTGCATAGCTGTGTCTTTTCCTCTCCGCCAGACCGTCAGGTCTTAGAAGAATGGGAGGATATGCTATTTTCCCTCCTAGAATCCAAGAGAACCATCTTAGACCCTGAATAAGTACTTGAATGGAGTGGACACAGTCAGATACAAGCAAAACCTTTTGCACCAAGAATACAAGTGATATTTTGCCTTGGAATTTGTTGTGAATTTATATTTTCTGGGGTGCCGGGGATCTGAGAATCTCGGGGTTGTTTGAGCTTTTGTTGATCAGGTGAACATAGCAAATCTGGGTGCTGCTTTGGGATGGGGATCTAAAGAGGAATGATTCTTCCGGGTCCTTCCTTTGCAGACCTTCTCATTGTTGTCCATGTATTCCCTGAACTCTGCCTTCTGGCAAGGCAGTGGTACCTCGGGCTGGGGGTTGGGGCCTGGGCTTCCCAGGTTGCTTTTGGCTGCTCCTGGTTTGGGCGAGAGATAAGAGTGGTGGGCACAGACTAGAAGGCGGGTTAGTTTTTTTTTTGACATGGACTTGACAATCTGTTTTAGCAGGAAAGATGCGGCTGGGCTCTGTCTGGGCTTTGTTTTGACCACTTCGGACCATTTTCTGTGATGGTTGATCCCCAGGCTCGGGCATAGCATTTAAGAAATGACTGTAATGGGGTTCTTATGGGAGAACATGTGAAAGAGGTGCTGTGCAGGTGGGCTTAATTTTCTCCCGCTGGCAAAGCCAGCCCCTTCCACTTGGAGAAAGCTGCTTCTGTCCCAGACGGCGAGCTGGTAGGCCGGCCAAGAGGCAGCTTCAAGCCGGAAGCCCCAACGCCCCTCCCAGCCCAGCCATTGGTCCCTGGTGGTTTCTGCTCCTGGCCACCCTTCAGTCATCCTTCAGATTAATCAGACTCAAACATAAATTTAACCATGTCATCTTTGTCAACCTGAGTGGCTCCTTCACTGTCTCCAGTAGCAAATACAGAGCCCTCCGATTGGCTTTTAAAGCCCCATATAATCTACATCCTTTCCCCCCACCCTGCTCCAGTCTTCTTACATCTCCTCTCCCCCTCTCCTCACCCTGAGCCATGGGCTTCTGGCTGTTTGTCTCTGGGAGTTTGCACTTGCTCCTCGTCGCCACCCTGGCCTTCTTGGCTGCCTTCACGTCCCAGCTCCGTCATGCCTCCCGCAGGAAGCCTTCCTTGGTTCCCCTTCTCTCCCATGGTTGGTGGGCACATTCCTATCTGCACATTGTCTCCCAGTAGGTGTCAAGGTCAAGGCCTGCACTTGGACATTCTTCATATTCCCAGTGCTGAGTATGATGACTAGCACATAGTAGGCGCTTAACCCTTCTTTATGAACATTACCGCTGTGTTCTTCAGGTTCATACCTGCAAAAGTCAATTAGAATAACCTGTAAGTCCAGCCTGTGATTCTAGGTGATATAGAGCCATATTTGAGGAGACGACAGCCTTGGGTCCTGACTTTGGTACCCACTATGGGACCTGGTACTGTTCTGGTGGGTCCTTCACAGGTTTACATTTGTTGAGAACGATTCGATAAGCTCTTGTTACTAGCCAGGCAGTCGACGACCCCGAGGAGTTTCCGTTGCTCCTGGGGCCACTGGGAGTGTGGCAGCCTGAGGCCAGGTGCCGCCAGGGCCCCTGCTAGCTCCGGGAGGCTTGGGTTCTGTATCACTGAAGCTGGCTTGGGGGGGGAGACGCCCCAAATTGGTCGCGTCGCAGCCCCTGTGACGTGGCTGTCCTGGGCGGGCTCGTGGGGCGTCTCTGCCGGAGATTCTCACGTCCCCTCTCTGTCTTTCAGTTCCGCGTATGACAATGTCAACAAGGTCCGAGTGGCCATCAAGAAAATCAGCCCCTTTGAGCACCAGACCTACTGCCAGCGGACACTGCGCGAGATCAAGATCTTGCTGCGCTTCCGCCACGAGAACATTATCGGCATCAATGACATCATCCGGGCCCCGGCCATTGAGCAGATGAAAGATGTGTATCCTTTGTGGGAAATCTGGAGCACGAGCTGGGGCTGGGGGAGGGCCCACAGAGGCCATGGGTCTCAAGTCCTCCCCCACTATCTGGGAGGAAAGTGCAGAGTCCAGGACTCAGTGAGGAGTCCCCCTGACCCCAGCCTTGCCCTCCATCTGTCTGCACTCCCAGCTGGGGCCTGGTTCATGGTTCTCTTTGTTCCCTCCATGTTCCTCAGGATTCTTCCTAGTTCCCTTTCTTACAGGGCAGAGAGCCTCCATTACCTTCAGAGGCCGTGACTTGTCCAACTGCTGCCCAGTGGCTGGACGCTCACAGAAGGGCTGCTGTAAATGTGTGTGCACAGTCACCCTTTCTAGGCCAAGGAAATCCCTGGGCTAAAGGAGGTGAACATTTGACAAATGAGGAAACTGAGGCACTCAGGAGTGGGCCAGTGACTAGTGTAAGGCAGAGTTTGACCTGAGACCCTCAGCCTGTTTTTCTTGTCTTCCTCCTCTGCAGACTGGAAGAGGACTTTGGGGGGCCAGGGACGGGTGGGGTAACCCCCTGGGCTCTCGGCTGCAGTCCTCACACCCGTCAGCCTCTCTGTCACTTCCCTCTCCCAAACTGCCTGTGACCTTCCTGAGAGTCTGGTCTCACTCCCCGTTTCTGTCCTCCCTGCATACTTTGGACTTCGGACCATTCTCATGTGTAGCTTTCTCCTTTCCCGTCCCAGACTGTCCCCCAAACCCTTCAGTTTCTTCAGGGTTCATTTGTCACCTGCACCTAAGTCTGTAACTCTCCTCCCCTCCAGCTGCCGCTGGGGCAGCTGGTGATGTAGTGGAGAGGACCCGAATCCAGCCTCAGGCCCCAGATGGCTGTGCCATCCTGAAGAAGCCACTTCTCCTCTGGCTGCCTCAGTTTTCTCAGCAGTAAAAAGGGGGATAATAATCGCCCCTGCCATTCAGGGATGTGGTGAGGGTCCAGGGAGATCCTGTTTATAAGAAGCACTTAGCACAGTGTGGCCAGGCACATAGTAGGTCCTTAATAAATGCATATCCTCTTCTCCCAAGGGACCCAAGGGCAGATACCCCCTTCCAGTTCCTTGTTAAGTCTCTTCCTCATCCTCTTGATCCTGCCCTGTAGCTGAATGTTTGCCTGTCCAGCCCTGCTGGCTCCCCCTGGGCTGGTGCAGAGCTCAGGGTCACAGAGCACGCACTTTGCCCACTGGAAGGTCCTGCCAGAGTGGGATTGATCTCAGGGTTTGCAGAGTGAATCGGGGTGACTTTTCTGCTAGAAGGCCGGAGTGCAAGAGCACTGACCCTCCCTGGCGGGAAGGACTCCACAGCTGGGAGCTTTTGCAGCAGAATCAAAGAAGTCAGCTTCCTTTTGTCCTGACAGATCTCTTTATGATTTGGGGGGCAACGAATGGAGAGGGATTATGAATTGCTCAGCACGGTGCCCAGTATGTAGCAAGTACTACAGAAGTGCTCACTCTTCTTATTCCAGAAGGAAAGTGTTGTTCACAGCAGTCTCCCCCCAGAATCCTCATTTATGGGAAAGGGTGGCAAAAAAGCGATAGTCCCTGGGCACCATCGGGGCACCTCTGAGGGCATTCAGCTTGCTCCCCAGAGAGATCTCTAGGCAGCTAAGCATGGGGTGGGTGGTCTGCTGGGCTGGAGATGCTCCCCGGTGTCCGCTGCTCCTGTGGCCTTTGTCTGAGAGCTGCCCCGGGGCGTCGGGGAGGCTTCTTCCGCCTTGGGATCCCCCGTGCAGCTGGGCTTGGAATTACAGAGATTGGAATTCAGATCTCACCTCTGCCCTTTACTGGCCATGGCACTCTGGGCAAGTTAGGGGACCGCTGTGGGCCACCAATTCCCCTGGAAAGGGGAGGGGGGCCACTTGTGAGGTTGGGCCTGGGACTGAGGGGCGCCCTCAGGCCCCCCCACCCCAGGCCAGTTCTCTGCCACTCTCCACTGCAGACGCATTCGGGTGTCATTGGAAATAAGCCCCCGAGGGAAGGGCCGGCCGTGTTGAGGCTTCTGGCGTCAGGGGGGCTTCACCCGTGCCAGCTGAATGGTGCCTTCTGATGTCGGTGATTTTCCTTAATCCCCGGTGCAGATACATAGTCCAGGACCTCATGGAGACAGACCTTTACAAGCTCTTAAAGACGCAGCACCTCAGCAACGACCACATCTGTTATTTCCTTTATCAGATCCTAAGAGGTCTGAAATACATCCATTCAGCCAATGTTCTGCACCGGGACCTCAAGCCTTCCAACCTGCTGCTCAACACCACCTGCGATCTCAAGGTCAGTGCATGGGCCCTGTCTTCACCCGTCAGCGCGTTCCCAGGGCGTGTCCCCGGGCCGTCTTCTTGGAGGCCCAGGAGAACTGGACGACTTCTCAGGGCCCATTAAGAACATCCCTTTTTCTGCCCCCAGCTGCTCGCACCTCCTGGAGCTCCCACCTGTTTGGCCTGATTAAGCCTTGTGCAGATTTGTTATTCAGAGGGGGGAGGGAATGAAAGTGCTGAGGGCAAGGCATCCCGGAGAAAAGCCCCCAGAAAGCAGTGGCATCGCCCGCAAGTCATTGTGAGGGGCCTGGCAAGTGCCCACAAGGCCTTTGATATTGAAAGTAAGGAGTCCTCTCAGTCCTGGCAAACCCCGAGTTTGCTGCCCTGAGATGCTCTTGTTGCTAAGATGGGCCGGACACGCTTTCGGCCTTGTTGGGCGTCTGCTCCTGAGGCTGACCTGGGGGTAGGGCTTTCCCGTGGTCCTGTTCTGGGAATTCTGCCCTACCATCCTGGGGAGGTTCGGGCAGCTTGGATCTCTGGGCCGGCCGTCGGCCAGAGCGTGACCGCTCCTGGAGGCTGGGGAGTCGGGTGGACCATTAGCTGACCCAGTTTGCCATCATGGAAGATCCTTCCCAGGTCAGTGGAGCACTGATTGGCCCATCTGCCGGCTAGCCGCCTGGTGCCGAGTCATGGGCCGAGGGACGGAGGTTGGTAGCCTCCCCTAACTGGGGAAGAGCCGTCCTAAGAGAGGCTGCGTCTTTCTACGGTACCGCACGTACCTGAGGCCATCTTGGCATCTGGGCCCCTCTTCCGATGCCGGGAGGAGTCGCTGCTCAGTCTGTTAACGAGAACAAGTCGTTGCTGTCTTAAAATGTAAAAACAGTGCACGGCCTCTCCTCTTGGCTCTTAGCGCATCTTTCCTTGTGTCCTTCTGTCTCCATCTGTGTTACGTTCCCCCTCTTAGGGTCAGCTCTGGGAGGGGCAAGGCTGTGGCTCCTAGCATTTCTTAGCGCCGGAAATCCGTCAGCCTGTTTAATGGGGCAGCATTGCGGTCTCGGCGGCATCCCTCCGTGCAGGACTCGCGCTCCGCGCCCTGCCTCTTTTCCACCTTTTCTTTCCCTTGGGGGTGCAGCTGGGTAGCCCAAGCCTTCTCATTGTCAGGAGGTATTCATCTGAATTTGCTGGATATGCCCAATGCATTTGGCAGCTGGAGGTGTGGTTGTGTTCACTCGGAAACCCATCATGTGGGAGTGCCATTGATAAGGATGGGCGGGAGAGGTGAAAATTTGTGCAGGCCTGTGTCCAAGGTTTCTCCCTCTTAGGCTTGTGTTTTGAGGAATACTGTAATTTAAATGGATTTGCTTTTGTTTAAAAAAAAACAAAAAAAATACACACACACAGATGTACTCCAGTCTTGAGAATTGTGTGGATTTTTTCCCCTCCCTTTTTTAGCTTTACAATTTCTCTTCATGCTGGCTGTCTTTTAAAAACTGGATTGATCATCGTGATTATTATAAGATTATTTCCTCCTGATGAATTTCTGCAGAAGAATTAAAGAATTTTCTGTTTGTCTTTCAAACTTTTTAAAAAAACATTTTAATTCTGACTTAATTCTTAAAGTTTATTCACTTTTCTTTTTCCACTCTTATTTTTAATTGATTTTTTTTTATTATTATGAAGCTTTTTTTTTCCCAGCTGCCTCCTCAAGGAAAAAAAAAAATAAGCATAGTCAAGCAAAGCAAATTGTTCATGTTCAATAATGAGTCTCATTGCTCATCTTCTCAGTCAGGTAGGATGCATCATCATCATCACTCTAATAGAATCCTGGCCCATCACAGCACTAGTCAGACTTCTTCAGGCTTCCAGAATTTTTTTTTTTTTTCCAGTGTTGGTATAATAATCCAAACTCTTTTCCCGAAGTCTGGTCATTAAAAATTGCATTAGTTCATATGAGTCTTAAATTTTCCCAAAGTCTTCTTTTCTTAATCTCAGCTAATTAAATGAAAAATTTATTAAGCTCCTGCCATGTGCCCCAGGGTAACGGTATGGCATAATTTCCTTCCCATTCCATGAATATGCATACTTGGTTCTGCATTTCCCACTTGTGGCACCCCCCTTGGTTTCCGGCTCTTTGACATCACAAAATGAACTGCTATAAATAGTTTTGTGACTATAAGTCCATTTCCTCTTTCTTTGATGTTTTTGGGATATAGATTTAGTGGTGGTTTCTCTCTGTTGTCCAGATGAATTTGGGTTTTTGTTGTTTTTTAAAAATTCTCTAAAATAGTCCTTTGGTAGTTTGGTATAGAACTGAAAAAGTAAGTTAAGTAGGATTGCCCTTTTTATGCTATTGGCCCTGCCCAGCCATGAACAGTTTTATTCCTCTTTTTATTGGGTTGTGTAAAGAGTGTTTTATATTTACATTCATATAGCTCCCGTGTGTATCTTCGTTGCTAAGTCCCAATATTTATACATACAACCTCTGATTTTTGAAGTGGAATTTCTTTTTCTAATCTCTTCTCGCTGGATTTTTATTGGTTTTAATACACAAACACAAACATATACTGATGATAATAATAATAATAATAATAAATATATAATTATTTAATTTCAGTTCATCTGAATATTTTATATTTTTATAAATACTGATATACCTTTAATTTAACTTCTTAGCATATATTTGGGCAAAATAGACTCCAGTGATAATTCTTCATTTCTTTTTCATTTTTGTTACTGATTTTTATTATTTTTCCAGCAGAAATGTGATGGGATCAAATGTTCTGAGATCATTAGTGTTCACTGGGCACTACCATTCCACTGAGTTTTATATAAAGAAAATTTGCTGGCATTTGATGGAACTTGCTTTAGATCTTGAAAACTGACCTTTGTGAAACATTATATTGGCTTTAAAGTGTAATCTCTGTTTTATTAAAGTGAGATTGACTTGGCCATTGGCTGACTGCTTTATATTTCGGATTGATCGTGTATCTAAGTGACTCCATTTTTTTATTCTCCAGATCTGTGACTTTGGCTTGGCTCGTGTTGCAGATCCAGACCATGACCACACAGGCTTCCTGACGGAATATGTGGCCACTCGCTGGTATCGAGCACCTGAAATTATGCTGAATTCCAAGGTCAGTCCATAGTTGGATCTCCCACTTTTACACAGGGAAAAGTCCCAGTGTTGGAAAAGATGCACACTTTCATCAGTTTAGGCTCTCCCACTAATTATCACAGGCCTCTTCATGTCTTGGTCATTTTCATGAGCTGTAGTGGCCAAAAAATCGGGCTGCTCCTTGTACCCAAAATTCTTTTTACCTTTTTTGGACCTGCTAACGCTTATTTTTCATTGGTGGAGCCATCAGGAACCCAGAACCCTCACTGTACCATCATGCCAAGAAGAGTCTTGTTTGGAACATCGTAAAACTTCAGTGCTTGATCGATATAGCAGGCTGGGCTCTCACAAGACTCTTCTAAGCCATTGTCTGTCTTACTGTTCATCAGTGATTCCATTAATTTGGGGCCGAATTGCTCCACAGACTGTATTTGACTGATACCTTAGAAACATAGAGTGGAGGAAGGGCCTAGAGTTTAGGGCCCAGCTTCTTAAACTGTGCTTTGTGACCTGTATGGGGTCTCACAACTGAATGCGATTTGTTATTAATAAATGTTAGATTTGTATACCTACATAACTGGGGTAATGTAAAAATTTCTTGTGGAAATTCCAGTGGAAAAAGTTTAAGAAGCTCTGGCTCAGGGAATTCCTTTTCTGGGGATTTTCTCTCCCTCCCCAAATCTGGTGCATCACTTGTAAAATGTTACTTAATAATGGATTTAGGTTATGTGTATTGTTAGACAAGCAACTACTGTGTCCTAAGCACTGTATTGAGTGCTGGGAATACAAATAAAAGCAAGTAGTTCAGGCCCTCAAGGAGCTCACGTTCTAATGGGGGAAGTATTGATAGCACACTCTGTGGCCCATACTAGGTGCTTCATAAGTGTTGATTGATTGACTGAACACATTAAAGGATTTTCTTGACCTTAGGATGCAATTGAGATATCATTAATCTTAACATCAAACATTAAATGATTGAAAGCAAAGAAGTACCGTGTTCAGAAAGCCTGGTCCAAACTTGGTTCCTCCCTCAGTTCTGCCTGCTTTCCTTTGCATTTGCTCATAGGGACCTTCCCAGGGTTCTCTTGTCTGTCAGTTCTCAGAGTGCATTGATATTCCATTGCACTCTCTTATTTCAGTTTGTTCCGTGATTCCCTAGCTGACGAGTATCTATTTTGTTTCCAGTTTTTGTTTTGGGAAAATGTTGCACTTAAGTATCTTTGTAACTGTAATATAACAGTTTATAATGTAGCAGGATCATACCAAAGACCTCCAAGACAAGGGAGACGTCCTTTCCTCTTTCCCAGACTTGTTTGCACTATAACTGTAGGAATATGGTGTGTGCAGAATAATGCTCTCTGAGCATAGTTCTGGATTATTTCCTAGCACTATTGAATGCATCGGGGTTCCTGCTTTTCCAGCGAGCCTCCAATATTTACCTCTTTCCTCTTATCTTTACTCATCTTTTAGGTGATTTTAGAATCTTAAAATTGATTTAATTTAATTTCTCTTATTAATGATTTGGAGCACTCATGAACATGGTTGGTCAGGAGTTAATGGTTTTTCTTTTGAAAACCCTATTCATTTTTCACCTTTGACCACTTTCCAGTTAGTGTCATTTAAACATTTCTGTCCTCTCTGCCCTTGAACAGTAAACCTTCGTCAGAGAGAGCACGTGGGAAGATTTCCCGCCAGTTGACATCTTCTCCGTGCCCTGATTGCGTTCGTTTTGTGTGTGTAAAGCCTTTTCATTTATATTTGAGATTGTTGTATCTTTCATACTCACCTCTGCCTCTCTCTGGAAATCACATTCCGATGAGACAGACTGCAGCAGCCTGTTGGCAAAGGATAAACACGGGGAGGGGCCTTTTGGAGTCAGAGCCCGTTTGCTGATCTCCTCACAGTGGGGTTTTCTGGGTCTCCCCATGGTAAAACACCAACTCCTCCATGCGATGTTGAGGGCCTCTCCCCTCCTTGCTCCCCTCTGCCCGTTTCCAGCTTGATGCAGATGACCCTTCTCGTGCCCTCTGCAGGCCGCCATCCTGACTCCTTTCTAAACTGACGAGATCTTGCCCAGGGGCTTCCTTCACTGATAGCTGCTCCCCTGCTGCTCTCACTCCTTGCCAGCTGCACCTCCATCCTTCCCCAACTCACTTCCCTTAGAGTAGAGGAGCAGGTTCCTCATCAGCGTGTGGGGGTCAGAGCCCAGGAGAAGCAATGGCCAGGGTGGCTTGAGAGGGCCTATCTGCGGTGGAGACTCCTGAGCGGAAGACTTTGGCCCTCCGAGCCCAATAGCCCCTTGGCTGGCTCTCTGGGTCTGGAGATGAGCCTCCGTATGGCCATGCCCTCTGGGGTCGTGCGTCTTCACCTTTCTGCAGCCATGGGCCTCTTGGGCCCTTCCAGGGAAGCCTCGAGACCCTCCTCAGAATCAGGTGTGTGAACATTTGGAGGAGATGCCGAAGCGCCTTTGGAGATGAATGAGAATGAAGTTGTCCTTGCCCTTCAGGATACTGTCCGTGACTGTCACCGGCTAACGTTGCCCCTTTCTCTCCTCCTCCCCTAGGGTTACACCAAATCCATTGACATCTGGTCTGTGGGCTGTATCCTGGCGGAGATGCTCTCCAATAGACCCATTTTCCCTGGAAAACATTACCTTGATCAGCTGAACCATATTCTTGGTAAGATTCCACAGCCGGGGTGGCGTTCCCTCCATTTCAAAAACTTTACCTTACCTCCCTTGGTCAAATTCAAGGAGAGGTTTTATCATGCAGACACAAATTGTCCTTGTTTTTCTTTCCCTGTGTCATTGAGAGCTTTCAAGCTCCGTGAGGGGGGAGGGGAGAGAACGGGACACCTGTGGGAAAGGCACTTCCCCCCCCCATCCTCCTGTGGATATGCTCATGGGTGTTCATGTGCCTGGTGACGTGTTCCTTGCTTGATGTGGGAAGTTTCACTGTGTGGAAAGGGATGGGGAGGGGGTTTGGAGAGCTCTTGAGTTCCAGGACTAGTCTCTTAACAGTTGGCTTTGTGATGGGCCCTTTCTCTGGGCCTCAGTTTCCCCATCTAGATGATTTTCTCTTAGACACTTGTTTTGATCCTTTCTTTTGGTAGGCATTCTCGGATCCCCATCACAAGAAGACTTGAATTGCATAATAAACTTAAAAGCCAGGAACTATTTGCTCTCTCTTCCTCACAAAAACAAGGTGCCATGGAACAGACTCTTCCCCAATGCCGACCCCAAAGGTACGTGCTCCTCCTCCTGTCCCACCATTGGCCAGCCCTAGATTTTCAGGGTGTGATTCCGTGCTGTATAGATGAGGCCAGCTTTTTTAAAGAAGCATTTGTATTCATTTGATTAATTTGATTGCTTCTTTGGCTGGGAGGAGGATGAGGGAGGTGGGGCAGTGTGATGGATAGAGACCAAGGAGCTGGTGAGCTCTGGTTTCTGGAGTCCCTGTTCGGACAGAGCTGCTCTTCTGCCCTGGTTTGGGACCCAGAGGCAGGAATATTCACCTCCTTGGTCAGGAGATGGGTACGTGCACCCTCCTAATTATAATTCCCTAGAAAAGATAGAGGTTGAAACATCCCAGGTTGCATCTGCCCGCCAAGCTTACCTGACTGCACTTAAGCATGGTGGAGGCGTCTCTACAGGGAGGACCTGGTCCCTGGGGTAGACAGGATGGGAACTCAGTGTTGAAGAAGACAGGGTACCTCAAGAGGCAGGGGGCAGCCAGTGTGAACCCCGGGCCCCCCTTGGGAAGGGAATGACGCCTCAGGGGAGTCTCTGGCTCGGCCTCCTGACTCTGCAGTCCCTGCCTCTGGCCGCTTCTCTGGGCTGGGTGCCCCAAGCCTCTGGAGCCATGGGTGTTGGAGGCCAGCCGATGTCATTCGGTCGCAACCCCTCTTCCCACCAAACGTGGTTCTCGTTTTAGCTCTGGATTTGTTGGATAAGATGCTGACATTTAACCCTCACAAGAGGATCGAGGTGGAGCAGGCGCTGGCCCATCCCTACCTGGAGCAGTATTATGACCCGAGTGATGAGGTGAGGGGGAAGCTGCCAGACGCCCGGAGCTCGCTAACATGGGAGTTTCCGGGGTCCTTCCTGCCGTGCTCCAGCCTCCCTGCCTCTGTGCCAGGTGTCTGAGGCAGCTCCTTGGAGCTTGAGAGAAAACAATGGGGTTAGATCCCAGAGCAGCCATAAATGCCAATTTAACCTGTTACGTCTCTTAATTAGAGTACTGGTGACCCGAACCATCATTTAATAGCATGGTTTCTGTGGGAGAACGCTTTGGAAGTGGCTTCCAACTTGGGGGGGCGCATCTTCGGGCCCGATAGTGGGAGCAGAGGTTTCCCTGCTTCCCGCAGAGCCATGGGTGGGCTCTGTCTCTGGGGGAGGACCTTTGGCTCGAGGAGCCGGGAGACGTATTGGTGGAGCCTGGTCAGGATGGCCCGAGGAAGGCTTTTGTTACCTTGCTCATCCTGGGTGCTCACCGAGTATTGGTGAAGGCGGCTCCGGGAGCGATTCCCCTTGGGTGGCCCCTTGGCCATTTTTGGCCCTGGCCCAGACTGGCGCCATTGGGCTTACAGTTCCTGTTGCACCGACGCCCCTGGGCCCTAAAGCCCAGTCCCTCCTTCAGAAGAGACAGGAAGCTCCGGGCCTTGGGGGCCCTTCCCAGGTACCACGAGGTTTCCTTTCTCTTTCAAGCCGGTCGCCGAAGCCCCGTTCAAGTTTGACATGGAACTGGATGATCTGCCCAAGGAGAAGCTGAAAGAACTGATCTTCGAGGAGACGGCTCGATTCCAGCCCGGATACCGATCTTAAACTTTTACAGGTAACTCTGTGCTCAGCTTCCCCAGGAAATGGGGCTGAGCCGGCCCGGGCCCCAAGGGCCTGCAGCCTTTTGTGGGGTGCTCCCTCCTTGTCTGGGTAAGGGGAGCGACGGGCCCTTCTGTGGCCCTCTCTCTGTGACAGCCTTGGAGGCCGGGGGGTCGTGCCCCTTAGGCCAGGGGTGTAACAGAGGCTTCTTTAGTCACACCTCCATCTCAGAGCGGCCCCAGCAGGGCCATTTTAAGTCTTGTGCTCCCCATTACCAGCTGAGGTCTTGATGGAGAGCTTTGGTACGTTTTCCTAGCCAGAAACGTTGATCTGGTCACCCAGGGCCTCTAGTGGTGAGTGACCCCCAAGGGGCAGTTTGGGGGGGGGGTCTAATTGACTGAAGCTTAAAGAAGGCAGAGCTCAGTCCTTTCCTGGTACACGAGAGTGGCCAGCTTGAGGTGGTTCCGTGGGCCGGGCCATTCAGGGCCCGTCATTGGCAGCTTGCCAGATGTGCCACAGGAAGGCGGAATGTCATCTGTGAGCTCTGCCCGCCTGTCCTTGTCTCTGTCTCCCTCAAATCTTCTTTCCTTGAGTGATCACTCAAGGATCCCCTGTTGGTCCATCAAGAGCTTTTTGAAGCTGCTTTAAAGGGAAGGATCCTGAAGGGGAGAGAAGAAGGAGTCTGCCCCAGCTTGGGTCCCTAGTCTGGTGGGACCTGTGGGGTCCGTGGGCCGGGGAATGATGGAACAAGGCCAGAAGGCAGTCATGGAGCAACGGCCGTCCCGGGAGGGCTTAGGATGCCCTTGCAGCTGTGGGGAGCAGCCTGGTCCAGAGAGAGGGCATCTGAGCCTGGAGGGCAGGAGGATGGGGTGTGGCAGCTGGTGGAGATGGCAAGGGGTCTGAGGGGGCCCTACTGGTGAACCCCACCCCCCACCCCGGGTGGCTCAGGGCCCCAGAGCATATTCTGGGGTTTGCTAGTAGTCCTGCCCCAGAGGGACCGAGCAGGTGGATCTTAGCCCAGGACAGGGCAGGAGAAATAGAACAAGGGAAGCTCTGGGAGGACAGTTAGGGGAGGCCGGCCTCTTCAGTAACTACCATGTGGCCATTTCCAGTCAGGCCTAAAAGGCCTCTGGGAGGAGCAGAGCAGGAGCAGGGTTTGCAAATGAAGTCAGCAAGCACTTAGTAAGTGCCTACTGTGTGCTAGAGAGCCAGAGAAGGCCAAACTGAGCCCTCCCTGGGGGCTGGGCAGAGAAGGCAAGTGAGATCCCCCCTTTAGAGAGGAGGAGCCTGAGGGGCCCACCCAGTGCCGCCTGCCTCCATCTCGGTTGTGTCCCCACCCCAGCAGGGGTTCTCAGTGTGTCCTGATGCCACATTGTCAAGCCCCCCGCTCCGGACACTTGAAGCCCCGGCCTGCCGTCCATTACCCCATGGAGAGAGACTTTGGCCTTTGGCCCTTGGCCTTTTCTTCCAGGCCTTGGAGGGCAGGCCCTGCTTTACTGTAGAGTTGCAGACTGAGCGGCCGGGCAGTAACGCATGACGGCTCGCGGCTGTCCCGCTGACCGGGGCTGTCACCGGCCTTGTGGGGAGAAGGCTCCGAGCTGTGCCCCGGCCCTCCCTCCCCTGTCCCAGGCCTGGCGGGCTTTCTGAGGGGAGGGATCCAGGGCATCCGCAGCCACTGAGGAGGGGGCCCCGTCTGTCTCCCCCTGCCTTCGACTCCCCAGAAGGCTGTGGTCATCCTGCCCCCTCAGACGTGTATGGGATGGGGGACCACTCCAAGGCTATTCGAGGGGACTCAGCTGCAGCCCCCCAGCTCCTCCTCGGCCCCCCTCCTCACGCCCCTCTCTTCTCTCCGCAGGGGACCCTGACACGCTCTGCGGGGACGCCCCTCCCTCCTCGGTCCTCGGCCGCGTCCCTCTGGCCTGTCTCGGCTTCTCCACTTCGCCTCCTCGGCCGTTCCGAGGGCGGCTTCTGGTAGTTGTGGCTTCTCTGCTTTCGATGAATTCTTTCAGCCTGAAGAATCGTGACCGCCACTCCCGTGTGTGTCCCCCGCCGGCGGCTGTCCGAGGACACTGGCCGCCCCCTTCGTCTCGTCTCCTGCTCGCTTTCTGGTTTGAGAGGCGGCGGCTCCTCCCCTCCCGGCCCCCCGCCTCCCCCTGGTGTGTCGGAGGGGAGCCCCCTTAGGACTGTTTAGGGCACTTTACGTCAGTGACGCCCCCTTGTTTGCACTTGGACTTTGAACCCTCCCTGTTTGCCCCAAGCAGGACATCCTTGGCATCGACCTTCGGCCGGCCTCGCCCCCTCCTCCCCGGGAGGCCCGCGCGGCGCGGGGGGCTCGACGCTCTGGCCCAGCCGCCGGGAGGTCAGGCCTTCCAAAGCTCACCTGATATGCAGTAGTGCGTGTTTACAAAACGTATGCAAAAAGAACCCGGGCAGCTCGGCTTGGGCCAGTGTGGATGCCTGCCTTCCAGGGAGGGAGGGAGGGAGGTGTGAGCACACCTGCCGGGCTCCCGGGGGAGGAAGGCCGCCCCGCTGGCTCCTGCAGCATGCCCGCCCCGCCTGCTTGTGCCCCCGCCTGTCCTGGGAGGCCGGGCCCCCTCCGCTGCTCTCCTCTCCGCCTTGTTCCAGAGAATGACCACCCCCTCGCATGACCCCCCCTTCTGTGCACAGACCACCGTGGTTAGCGCCCTGCGCCGATCGGGGGGACGCACTGCCCCCCGGTACCCCCGAGTTGTTTTCCGGTCGGTACCTTCGGAGAAAGGATTCTCTTTTTAGCTCCTGCTCCCTTTGTTGGGTTCGGGAAGAGCCGGCCTGCTGATGGGAACAGAAAGGCGCTTGTGATTGGTGGAAATAAATTTGGTCTGCCCCCTTCACGCTGGCGTTAGGCCTAGTTTTGCTTTTCTCTGGGCTCGGGTGTTGGGATGGGCACTCAGGCTCTGCCGCCCCCGGCCTTGGCCCTCCCCTCCTGGGCAGGGCGAGGTGCTGGGCGGGGAGGTGGGCATCCCAGAGCCTGCTGGGGTTCTGTGCATTGGAAGGGTTAGCCAGCGAGCTTGCCGACTCTCCGGCCTCACCCGGCCCCCGGAGAAGCCCGAGTCCCGCGGGCCGGGCCGGGCCCCGGTGTCCCACACGGGGCTCGGCCTCCTCTTCTCGGCTACGACCGGCTTCCCCGAGGAGTCTCTAGGAGCGCGTCGCGGCTGGCTCTTTGGGTTCCTCGGCTTTGATTTCTTCAGGAGCACGCATGGCTTCGCTCCCCCTCCCCCCGTGCTTTCCAAATGGATTTGTCTAGATTTAGAACTGGAAGCCTTAGGCCCGCCTCCTCCACCCCGGGTTTTTACAGACGAGGACACTCGAGGACGACGGGGGCCATGTCCAAGGTCACGCATGTAGTAAATGGGGGCTGGATTTGAACCCAGATCTCCTGCTTCCAACCCCAGCACCCTTTCCTCTGGACCACGCTGCCTCCTTTGTGTCTGTACCAAAAGGTCGGTCTTCAGCTCCTCCTCCCAATACCGCCTTGGTGTCTCGCTAACCTGGTGCTCTGGGCCGCCAGTCCAGATGGCGCCGAGGCCTCGGAGCCCCATGCCGGACATGCAGCGGCCCGGCTGCCTGAGCTCCGGCGGGGGAGGGGGCAGCTCGCCCGCCCTGGAGCAGACGAAGCCGAGACCAGGTGAGTTGGAGTGGCCGTGCTTGTCGAGAACCCCACTGCCCGCCATCTGTTCCACATCCCGTTGAGACCATTTCCGAGCAGCTATTAAGTTTGAGCTCTTTTTCTTATGTTGATATGATTTTTAAAGAACTTGGTAACTTTTGTAGTCCGTAGTATGGTACTAGTGTGTCCATGCCTGCATCTGCCAACGCACGTGCCCGGGGCCCTCGCGCAGTACTTTTATATTTGTAAATCAATGTTTCCGAGTAATCCCCACTTGGCGGGAACTATTTTTGTAAATGCAGCCATTAAAAAAAACAAACTTATCGAGCGGTCCTTCTGCCGATACTTCTCGATGCACTTGGGCTTTTACACGGCTGTGCCGGCGGGCGTTGCGAGACCAGCGCCGCCGAGAGAGTCCGGCCAGCCCGGAGCGGCCTTCCGGAGCCGCCGGCCGCCGCGGCCCGGGCCGTCCTCCCTCCCTTGGAACACGGCCCAGAGCAAAACGGCTTTGTTTGTACCTGCTTTGTCTTGTCGGTGCCTTTTTAGTATCGTACCCCTAACCTCTGCATAAGTGACTTAATTGATGGTAAGTTTTAAAGAACATGGAAAAGGGAGATTTTTATTAAGAAGCTGAATGTATATTATTCATTGTATTGTTTTAACTGAACTTTCTCTCGTGGCATTTGTGAGCTGGTTAATCTGTATAAAACGATTGTAAGTAGCAAAGGATTCTATTTCCAGTGGACTCTTTGGATGTTGTACATGTACCTTTGGGAAAACAAACAGCAACCTGATTCATCGAGTGTTTACTGCTTTTGACATCAAATCATTAAATTGTGGCCCTGTCTCACCCAAACACCCTTGTCCCGTGTGGTTTATTCCGGGGGCCGGGAGGAAGTGCCCCCCAGAAAGCCGGCTCTCTTGGGCCGTGGCTTTGATCCCAAAAAGAATGGACAGGCTGTAGCCTTGGGTCAACCCGAATGAAGATGGAATTGGGTAGACAGAAAGGGGGGTTCGGTCACGTGGGGTATACTTTATTAGGACACTTGGGGAGAGTCACCATTCCTGGGAAAGACAGGGAGCCCAGGGCTGCCCGAGTAGGCAGCAGAAATGTCCCTCTGCTCGGGAGCACAGTCCTGGCTAGCTGCTCATCGGATGAGCAGGGTCCGGGGGAGGCGGCAGGTTCCCTCGGGGCCCGAGGAAAGAGGATGGGGGAGGGCCATTCCGGCTGGTGTACGCAGTCGGGGTCCTCTGGGCCCACCACACTGGGGAGAGCGGGATGGTTCAGGGTGTGGGGGTTCGTTCTTAAGCTTGTGAAGCCGTGAACCTCCTCTCTTCCCTCACCCCAGCGGTGACCAGCCCATTTCTGAGGGCGTCTCTAAGGTCAGAATCCGAAAGGGAATGGCAGAAATTAGACGGGAAGGAGCGTGGGAATCCAGGTGGCCGTCCTCACTCCTGTTCCTCGGAGGTCTTTGCAGACGTTTTAAAGGACTTCGGATCTACAGAGCCCTCGGAAGGGCGGGATCTCGTGCCATCTCACAGGAGCCCTTGACCAGGAGAGTTTGCGACCCGAGATGCCAGCTCATTAAATGGCCCTTAGATGAAAGCCAATGAGATTCAGAGTGAGCACACCCAGAGAGGTAGGAGACCAGGCAGGGCCGGGCCGTGTCCCTGGCGTTGCCTGTTGGCTCAAGTCCAGCTCCGGACCCAAGTCTTTGAAGACTCTCCACTCACCGACCTAAGCTTCCCTTTGCCAGTCTGTAAAACGAGAATTATCCTTACCCGCCGAGGGAGGAAGCGTCGGCGTCTCAGAGGTCTGGACGCGCCTAACGCCTTTCACAGCTGTTTTCCATTCTTGAAAACACCAAGTAAAGGAGAACCTATTACCTCCTGACGTGACCCATTTGCCTTTCCTCCTCCCTGCTGTCAGCCATAGAGCAGCATGAGGGCAAGATGGAGCTCTTAGGCAGCCGGGGGTGAACCTCCAGACCCGTGGCAGTTCTTCCGGGGTTCTCTTTCCTCGATTTCCCTCAGCATTGATGCAGGTCAGAACCCGTGTGGGTTTCGCCATTAGAGAAGGTCTGGAAGATGAACTGTAAAATCAGCTTGGAGACCCCTAGTGTCGCCAGCAAATAGACCCCTCCTCTTGTGACCTTGCTCGGCTTTCACTTCCTCCTGGCTCCCAGTCTGGGCAAGTGTGGTACCTCCAGGTATGATCTGGTACCTCCGGGTATGATTTGGTACCTCCAAGTATGATCTGGTACCCCCGGATATGATGCGGTACCCCCGGGTATGATGCAGTACCTCTAGGTATGATGCAGTACCTCCAGATATGATGCACTACCTCCGGGTATGATGTGGTACCTCCAGGTATGAGCTGGTACCCCCCGGGTATGATTTGGTACCTCCGGGTTTGATCTGATTCCTGAGCATTCTAACCCTGGAGGGTCTTTACCTTCTGCTTGTTCAGAAAGTGAATTACCAACTCAAACAGCAGCGGAGGAAACCAAACACAGGTCGTGCCCCCTCCTCGGAGCCAGAGAGGCGAGCTCTGACCCTGGGGGAGGGGGCAGGAAATACTGTCCTAGCAGGAACATCCACCTAAGGACGCGGTCCCGGGAACACCCTCCCGTCCTGCTTTAGGAAACACCTTCCTCCCGAAAGCCCGGGAGGTGCAGAGTCGAAGGGAACAGAGTGCACGGAGAGGTCGCTTTGCCGACTCCCAGGCCGGGGCATTTTCCCACCTGCCATATTTCTGCCAGCCCCTGTAGTCTTCCGGTTGGAAATCAGACTCCACAATCCTGAGAGCTAATCCGGCTCCCTACCCATATAGTCAGCAAAAATATGAAGTACTTTGTTCCAACTAAGCTTTGCTCTCTTCCCCCGTCCCTTTATTACACCTAAAAGCACTTTATATTTACCAAAAAAAAAAAAAAAGCTTGAGGTGCGTTTTAAGAGAAACTGGGCTGAGGGAGCAGGGGCCAGGGATGAGGGACCTATGTGAAGACCCTAGGGAACAGCAGGGAGGTGTGTGTGTGTGTGAGCATGGGAAGCTAAGATGTAAGGAGCTGGCAAAGTTGACTGGAGTCAGATTGTGGAGCACTAAAGACCAGTCAGGTCACGTACTAAGCGCTTCCTACGTCCCACTAGGTGCAGAGCACGCCAAGGAAGGCCAAAGTAGGCCCCGCTTTAGGAGCTCAGATAGAAGGGGCAGAGAAGCTGGGATCGACTGAATGCTCTCAGAGGGGAGTCAGGAGTGTTGCTGAGGCCTAGGGAAGGCTGAGCCTCCAGGGAGGCGGACGAGGAGGAAGGGAATTACAGGCCCGGCGGAGCCGGTGAAAGGACAGGGAGCTGAGGGGCTGGCCGGCGGCATAGAGTAGTGTACGGAGGCTGGAGGCTGAGACATCCGTGTAAAGGACTTTAAAAGCTGCTCGGATTTCTATCCTGGAGCCAACAGGGAATCACTGGAACTCCTGGATCGGGAGTTGGGGGGGAGAGCCGCCACAGGGACACCCACCCGCTGCGATGGCGGTAAGGGGGGCAGTGTCAGGAGAGAGGGCTACAACTGTGAGATGGATGGACTCTGGCCACAGGTCTGCTCTCGGGGCTGAGGGGGAGAGGAACTGAGGGAGACCCCAGACTGCCAGCCCGGCAGTAATCGGAAAGTGAGGAAGAGGGGAAGGGTCTGAGGAAAAGTGTCGGCTGCGCTCCATTTAAGATGTCTGGAGTCTCCCGTTTTAGGTGTTGAGTAAGCAGATGGGAAACAAGCTGAGGAGAGTGGTCACAGCTGCATCAGGAGCTCTGGGTCATCTGCGTGGGGGGCCTTGGGTCCTTGAGAGCTGATGCAATTCAGAGAGAGCGTGGAGGGAGGAGGGAAAAAGGGCCTGGGGAGCACTCATGGTTAGGAGCATGACCTGGACCAAGGCCCGGCAGAGCAAACCGGGGAGGGAAGGACGGATCAGAGAATGAAGCCAGGACAGAATCAGGCCCTGGAACCTAAAGAGAAAAGAAGGGGATGAACAACATCGAATCTGCTCCAAGGTCAAGAAGGAGGACCAAGAAGAGACCGCGAGATGTGGTCATGAAGAGGTCACTGGTCACTTTGCAGAGAACGGCTTCAGTCCCCTGGGGAGGGCAGAAGACAGACTGCAGCAAGTTTGAGAGAAGACGCAGTGGAGGTGCCTGTGGGATCTGGCTTCTCATCCAAGCTTCTGCGGCGACAGGGACAGTCAGACCTGGACTTGAGGGGGTCGTTTGGGCACCTGTCGGGAAATCAAAGCGGGGAAACTGGTGGGCAGGTGAGAGGAGACAACAGCCTCAGCCTTGGGCCCAGTTATTTGTACACAAGGAACCACGGAATAAGACCCCTCAAGTGTGACAACTGATTGGGATACAAGGGATGAGAGAAAAGGAAGGCCCCAAGCTGGCTCCAACCTGGGCTGCTACAGGGATTGGGGCATCCTCAGCAACGTCCAGAAAAAGGACAGGTCTACTCTGAACAAGTGGTGGGAGAGCCAGGTGGGCATACCCATCGCCTCCCCTTCCACCCCTAAGTCTCATGGCATTGGCCAAGCTTTAATCACCCAACCCTGGGGGCCCAGAAGTAGTTCCACCATCCTGACCTGCCCAGCCTTCCAAGCTTTTCTGTCTTTTTTGCTAAAAAAAAACCTTCCACTCCCTCCCTCCCCCTTGCAGAATGTTAGAGAACCTCTCTTACTTAAGAACATGGGGATTCTAGGTCAATGATAGTGCTGAAAGCTTTAGAGCCTGCCCTTCTAGGATTTTGTGGCCAAAGATGAACTGAAGTACATCATTGATCACAAAATAGATCATTTTGATTAAATTAAAGGGTTTTATACAAACAAAACTAATGCAGACAAGATTAGGAGGAAAGCAATAAATTGGGAAATCATTTTTACATTTAAGGATTCTCATAAAGGCCTCATTTCTAAAATATATAGAGAATTGACTCATATTTATAAGAATTCAAGCCACTCTTCAATAGATAAATGGTCAAGGGATATGAACAGACAATTTTCAGATGAAGAAATTAAAACCATCTCTAGTCATATGAAAAGTTGCTCCAAATCACTCTTGATCAGAGAAATGCAAATTAGGACAACTCTGAGGTACCACTACACACCTGTCAGATTGGCGAAAATGACAGGAAAAGATAACGATGAATGTTGGAGGGGATGTGGGAGGGCTGGGACACTGATGCATTGTTGGTGGAACTGTGAACGGATCCAACCATTCTGGAGAGCAATTTGGAGCTATGCTCAAAAAGTTGTCAAACTATGCATACCCTTTGACCCAGCAGTGTTTCTACTGGGCCTTTATCCCAAAGAGATCTTAGAGGAGGGAAAGGGACCCACCTGTGCAAGAATGTTTGTGGCAGCCCTTTTTGTAGTGGCAAGAAACTGGAAACTGAAGGGATGCCCATCAGTTGGAGAGTGGCTGAATAAATTAGGGTATATGAATGTTATGGAATATGATTGTTCTGTAAGAAGCGACCAGCAGGACGGTTTCAGAGAGGCCTGGAGGGACTTGCATGAACTGATGCTGAGTGAAACGAGCAGAACCAGGAGATCATCATACACAGCAACAACAAGACTATATGATGATCAATTCTGATAGACATGGTTCTCTTCAACTATGAGATGTTTCAAATCAGTTCCAATTGTTCACTGATGAAGAGAGCCATGTACACTCAGAGACTGAGTGTAGACCACAACACAGCATTTTCACCCTTTTTGTTGTTGTTTGCTTCATTTTATTTTCTTTCTCAATTTTTTCCTTTTCAAAAATCTGATTTTTCTTGTGCAGCGTGATAATTGTGGAAATATATGTAGAAGAATTGCACGTTTAACATATATTGGATCGCTTGCCATCTAGGGAAGGGGGGGTGAGGGAAAGGAGGGGAAAAATTAGAACACAAGGTTTTGCAAGGGTCAGTGTTGAAAAATCCGTGTGTTTTGAAAAGAAACAGTTTTAATAAAATAAAAAAGAAGCCTTCCTTCTTCCCCAAATCCTGATGGGGATTGAGGTTGAAAAGAACTGGAAACAAGATCGATCTTGTTGAAAGAAAAAGCCTTCATTTGAGTCTTCACCCTAACAAACATGGCAGGACTCGGGCCAAAGAGAATTAAAGGGAGTTTATTAGAAGTATATAAGAGTAGGACACCGAGGAGGAGCTGATGGCAGGAGATCAGCGATGGCTTCAAGGTGGGGCCAGCTTTTATGGGTAACCTTCATAATGAGATCAAGACCAGTCCACAGGTCAGGGTCAGGGAAAGAGGTGGGGCTTTTGCAGCTCCGTTCCTGCCCAAGGTAGCTAGTCCAGGACAATCTGAAGTCAGGAAAATAATATACACAAAGAGCACCGATGGCAATGCAAAGGCCAACGATAAAACACATAAAATGACATCGCCCAAGAGCCGAGAATGAAACCTTCCCCCTTGTTTGCCTGTGAGGTCTGTGGAATACCACTAGGACTTTGGACTTGGCGGAGCTGCTGGTTCATGTTATTGCACTGTGCTTGAGGATTCGTTTTGTTTTTCCTCCACTGCTCACCTTCTTCCTACTTGACTTTGGGACCATTTTGAGACCGTGCCCCACATTTCCCATAAGATCAGCACGAGGAGCTTTCCCTTTAAGTGCTCAGGGTCTAAACCTTCAAGGAACTTCCCTACTAAGGGGGTCTAGGTGGGCAGCTCCCTCATCCACCATTCTGTCAACCTGTGGGAAAAGGAGACAAGGCTGGACTGTCATGACTGCTGTTAGAGACAATTAGTGGCTGAGCTTTTAGCATCTCCATTAGCTTCCCAGAAATAATACCCCCTAGAACGAGTGGAAGGCAGCCTCTTTGCTAAAGGCTTTCTCCTCTTCTATTCTCCACAGACTTTGAAAGTTTGCTGACAATGACAGAAATAATCACTACTTGGCTCCTTTGAGGGCAGGAGAGGGAACAAGCATTTATTAAGTGCGTACTGTATGCCTAATTGGAAAAGGAAATGGCAAATCCCTCCAGTATCTTTCCCAAGGAAACCCCCAAATGGGGCCATGAAGTCAGACATGACTGAATTACCACAAATAATGCTGATCATTATATGAAGCACTTTATAGAAGTCTCATTTCACCTTCACAGCAAGCCATTAATCTCCATATGACAGTTGAGGAAACTGAGGCAGAAAGAGGTGGCCACTAGCTGTGTGATTCTGGATCAGTCTTGTTTGCCTCATTCCTGATCTGCCAAACAAGGGTCATGGAAGCACCTGCCTCCCAGGGTGATTGTGAGGAATAAAGGGGTTGATCATTCAAAAGCCCGGAATAAATGGAGGTTGCTATTATTGAAGGGGAAGTGACACAGTCAGAATGAGTCCTGACTGCAGGCCCAGTGCTTGATCCACCGGGCTGCCTAGACAGGCTGATGGTCTCCTTCCCTACCTTGTAAGGAGAGGGGAAGAGGCCGGAGGAGGGGGAGAGGCAGGAAATGGGCAGCAGGGAGGCTGAACCCTGTGGGAAATGGCTGTGGAGAAGGTCAAAGCCCCAGGAATACACAGGGCTGGCCCAAAGAGCTGGCAGAGGTGGACTCCTTAGATCATCAGACATAGACTGAGCAGGGAGGGGGCTTAGAATAGGAAAGGTCAAGGCTACAAGGGGGCTTAGAACAGGGAAGGTCAGGGCTGGGAGGAGGCTTAGAACATGGAATGTCAGAGCTGGAAAGGGCCTTATAAGGAACAGGGGACTTAAGGCTGAAATGGGGGAGGGATTTAGGGTTAAAGCAGGCTCAGAACAAAAAATGCTGGATCTCAAATGGCCTTGCCCCTGAGTGGTTGCTAGAGAAGGAGAATATGTCACGTGTGTATATTTTTTGGTTTGCAAAGTCCTATCTCATCTGATTCTCATGATCCCATTAGCTAGGTGCTACAGGTTTAATTATCCCCATTTTACAGATGAACAAACTGAGGCTCTGAGCAGGGCCATGGTGTATATAGCTGGTAGACGGAGGGTCCCAGACTAGGTCCTCCAGCCCCCGAGTCGGGCGTCCCGAGACTCCTCCCCGCTGGCTCTGATTGAGCTTTGCATTAAGAATTTACAGTCATCGGTCCAGAGACAGCCTGATGCTGCGGGACCACCAACAGACTCTGAAAGCTTTATGTGGGGTTCACCACACTGCACACCGAGTGCCATTTTGGGGGAGCCCGGCCGGGTTTCATCTCACCTCACGCTCTCCAACCCCACCAACTTTCCTTGACCCCCCCAGTTCTGGAACCATGAACAATGATCAGCTCAGTTCTCCCACTGTTCTTCAGGCTCCTTGTCTCCATTATAATGTAAGCTCCCGAGGCAGGTACTGTTCTTTTATATTTGTACCCCCAGCTTTTGGCACATTGCATACACCAAGAGCTTAATAAGTGCCTATCTTCTGCGTTGATCATTACTCATATTTCCCTTCCTGCTTCTCAACCCTCAGGCATAGTTTCTTCCTCTGGAAGAGGAGCCTTTCCTTTCTTCAATAATCACGAAGGGCCTGGGCTTCTCAGGTGAGTCAGCTGAGAACTAGAGACATCTCCATCGAGGCAATCAATCAAAGGCATTTTAAGGGGGTGCAAAAACAAATCCTTGGTGATTTCTGGACCAACCACTAGGTGGCGCTCAAGTTGAGCTAGCAGCTGGGGGTCCTTTCATCCGAATCTAGGTTCAGGCTAGGCTCTTTGTAAACAGGCTGCATTATCCCCTGGGGCCACTAGAGGGCGAGCCCGCCTGTAATTGCCCGCAATTCAGGGGCTCTAGATTTGGCTTGGAAGGGCTTGCTGATCAAACGCAATTTAGTCTAGAAAATAAAATGAAATATTATGAAAATCTTCAAATGTGAGATTCACTGTTTCTATCCCTTCTGTGAAAAATGTCAGCCTCTCTGGTCTCTTTCCTTAACCCCAATAGACTCTGACACTCAACGCGGGCGTGTGATTATATGTTTACAAAATTACATATGTATATTTATGCACATACCTAGAACTATATATAGAAATATATAGTGTACATGTGTGTGCACGCACATATATAGTAACAGGGATTACTACATAGAACACATTAAGGACTTTTCCGTGTTGTGCCCATTGCCTTTCTCCCACTTGCTGGTGTCCAGTGCACAAACCTGCCGATCCACAGAAGTGGGAAGGAGAAGGCTTCCACCATTGTGACCTGTTCCTTGCAGAGGAAGTCCTGCTCCACCTCTTCCTCTCTGTCTCTCTGCAGGCTTGCCTGCTAAAGGAACCTTTCCCTTCCTCCCTTCCTTTCAGTTCTTCTCACAGAATTTCTGAGCTGGAGGGAACTTCTCTTACTCAGTTCACTTCCCTAGCTTTAAAAATGGGGAAATGAGCTCAATAAGAGCTTCCAGATCCTTCCTTTTCCCAAGTCGAGAGCAGCTCCTGTTGAAGTAGCAAAGAACTGAAAACAAGGTACTATGGAACAACCTGTGGTACATGACACACTGACAAACAAGAGGACTACAGAGATGCAGGGGAAGACTGATTCAGCCGATTCAGGGTCTAGACAGCAGAATCAGGAAAATATTATGCACCAAGACTGTGGCAATGTCAGCAGAAAGGACAATGAATTCAAGCCACTCTCCAATTGATAAATGGTCATTTATTTTAGATGAAGAAATTAAAATTATTCTAGTCATATGAAAAGGTGCTCCAAATCTGAGATACCACTACACAGCTGTCAGATTGTCTAAGATGACAGGAAATGATGATGACAAATGTTGGAAGGGATGTGGGAAAACTGGGACACTGATACATTGTTGGTGGAACTGTGAACGGATCCAGCCATTCTGGAGAGCAATTTGGAGCTACGCTCAAAAAGTGATCAAACTCTGCATCCCCTTTGACCCAGCAGTGTTTCTATTGGGCCTATGTCCCAAAGAGATCTAAAGGAAGGAAAGGGCCCCACATGTGCAAAAATGTTTGTCGCAGCCCTTTTTGTAGTGGCTAGAAACTGGAAACTGAGTGGATGCCCATCCATTGGAGAGTGGCTGAATAAATGATGGAATATGAATGTTATGGAATATTATTGTTCTGTAAGAAACGACCAGCAGGACGATTTCAGAGAGGCCTGGAGACACTTGCATGAACTGATGCTGAGTGAAATGAGCAGAACCAGGAGATCATCATACACGGCAACAACAGTACTATATGAGGATCAGTTCTGATGAATGTGGCTCTCTTCAGCAATGAGATGTTTCAAACCAGTTCCAATTGTTCAGTGATGAAAAGAGCCATCTACACCCAGGGAGAGGCCTGGGGGCACTGAGGGCAGACACAGCATTCTCACTCTCTCTGTTGATGTTTGCTTGCATTGTGTTTTCCTTCTCAGGTATTTTTTTTTACTTTCTAGATCCGATTTTTCTTGTGCAGCAAGATAACTGTATAAATGTGTTTATGTATATTGGATTTGTCATATATTTTAACATAATTAATATGTATTTGACTACCTGCCATCTAGGGGAGGGGGTTGGGGGAAGGAGGGAAAATTTTGTAACAAAAAGCTTTGCAAGGGTCAGTGGTGTTTTTTTTTTTTTTGCTTTTTGCTGAGGCAATTGGGGTTAAGTGACTTGCCCAGGGTCACACAGCTAGGGGATATTAAGTATCTGAGACCAGATTTGAACTCAGGTCCTCCTGACTTCAGGGCTGGTGCTCTATCCACTGCACCACCTAGCTGTCCTGCAAGGGTCAATGTTGAAAAATTACCCGTGCAGATGTTTTGCAAATAAAAAGCTTTAATTTAAAAAAAAAAGGGAATTAGGACTTACTAAAATCATACCATAGTGGGGAATTTCCCTTCAAATGGTTCTAGAGTGTCAGCATGGGGACAGAGAAGCAAATCACTACGGGAGATCCTGACCATTCCCTACTCCAACCTCAGTTCCCTTCTCTATAAAAAGAGGATAGGGAGGGAGGTCCATCACCAAGTCCCTGGCCCCTCATTCAATCACTCTCAGGTCCCTAGAAATTCACCCACTTGTTCCAAGACTCAGACACAAGGGGGCACCGGCAGTCCTATAGAGCAGCCTACATCCCAGACTCAATGGGTTGGTCCAAAGAACCATATTAAAGAGGGAAGGAACCTAAGAGATGCTTTACAGAGGAATAATCTATAGAAACTTAACTAAGATGGTTACATGGCTCCTAAGCTTGGACCCAAGGACTCTGGCTCAGCTGGCCCAAAGGCTACCTTCTCTGTTCCTTTTTACGGCCTCCAATTCTCTTCACAACAAACCTGGCCTCTACCCCCATCCCTCACCTCTACTAAGAAGTCTCCACCAGAGCTCCACGTCCACCCTAATTACTGATGTCTAATAAAGGGCCACGTCTCTCCTTAGCAAACGTATTTCACGAAAGCTCAGACGTCACAGTATCCTGGATTCAGAACTGGAATGGCCTTCAGGGCCATCCCACCTCTGAGCAGCCTCGTTCTCGCAGGGACAGCCGGCTTTAAGTGGCCTCTGTATCATTCACTTGCCTTTGGAGCCAAAGAGCATGAGTTGAATCCTTTTTTAAGTGAATCCTTCAAAGACACTTGAAGAGAGCAGCTTGCCTGCTCCCTGCCCCCAGTCTTCTCTTCCCCGGGCAAATATCCTCAGTTCTTTTACCCACTTTCTTGAACTTCGGGTCCTTCACCAGTAAGAGCCATTGGGCAGAGGGCAGGGTTGGGCACTGGACGACTGGCTTCAATCCCAGCTCTGCTGTTTATTCCCTATGGGACTTGGGGCAATGTCCTCAGGTTAACTGGTCAGTAACACGGGGGCATAGCCCTCGATGGCCTGAAAGGAGCCTTCCGGTTCCAAGTCCCTAATTCGATGATGCAGGCTGCGTTCTCTGAATGGGTCTGACTCCTAGCACCCTCCTAGAACTAGCCCCAGTAGCCCGGGCGGCATCCCACCAGGGCAGAATGCGTGGGGATGAAAGCCTCCTTATTCTCAGAGGCTCCCACTCACTCAGTGAAGCCCAGATGGCCTTGGGGCTGGCGGCTGCCCTCTCCGAAGGGTGACTCATAGGCAGATCTTTTTTCTTGGGCATTACTCATTTTTATTGTGTGTAATATTGCTCTGTGTTTATAGTAGATATATTGTATATGACCTCTGACTTTGGTTAGCACACATGTCAAGTCAGTAAAGCATTTATAAAGCACCTTCTGTATGCCAGGTACTATGCTAAGCCCTAAAAAAGGCAAAAGAAATCCCTCAGGGAGCTCCCAGTCCAATGGGGAGCAACAGCAAATAACTAGCAATAAATAAGTTACAGCCTGGATAAATTGGGGGTGATTTCAAAGAGAAGTCATGAAGATGAAGGAGGATTGGAAAAAGCTTCCTCCAGAAGGTGGGAGTTTATCAGAAAGGGAAGGAAGGGAGAAAGAAGGGAAGGAGGAAGAAAGGAAGGAAGGAAGGAAGGAAGGAAGGAAGGAAGGAAGGAAGGAAGGAAGGAAGGAAGGAAGGAAGGAAGG